>PVKU01000098.1:0-230805 GCA_004027475.1 Anoura caudifer
CCCCCCCCCCCAGCTTTTGTCCATATGTCTTTCATACTTGTTGCTCTAATCCCTTCCCCTTTTCCCTGGATATTCCTATCCCTCTCCTCTCTTGTTCTCAATTTTAGTGTCTTTGGTTATATTTTACTATTTTCAACAGGAACTTCTTCCTGATTTTCAAACAAGGTGTCCTATATTTGCATTTTGCACTGGGCCTACAAATTGGGCAGCCTGTCTTGCCTACGACTTCTGTAAAGAAGGCAGACTAACACAGGTCCTGCCTGATGATAGGATCATGTCAGTGTGCCATCATTTTATTTGGCGGACAGGGGTGTGTGTGTTTCCAGTTTGCATTCAGCCCTGCATGTGCGAACAGGTCCAGAAGGGAGGTGGGGTTTGGAGCTCAGGCGTGCCACTACTGCCACCTTGTGTCCAACTCACGCACAGCACAGAGCTCCAGGAGGAGACTCCCAGGTGGTGGGGAGGCACTTGGGGCTGCTACCAGAAGTAGGTGCAAAGGCCACCCCTATTCCAGGCCCACGCCGGTACACCAAGGTGGTTACTGTTCAGCTGGCAGTGTTTAAGGAAGGCAGGCTGTCCACGCACACCATCTCAGGGCTGAAATGCTGTGCGTGTGTCCTTGCCCTCCCACCAGCACACACTCTTTCCTGTCACTCTCATTGTCCTCCTGTCTAGTGCCACTCACAGCTGACCCCACTCGTGGACCACCAAACCCTGCTCCAGGCTGGTGCCTTTGAGTCGAACCCCTCATCCCACTCTCCCGTGCTGGACCACTGGGTGGGGAGCACTGCCGGGGCCCAGCGGGGAGGGCGGTCAGGTCCTGAGCCAGCCCCTGGCAGGACAAGGAATCCAAGGGCAGGCACATACCGGGGAAATATTATATGTGTGACTCTGAAGTTTAAACACATATTCATCTATATTTTCTTCTTTGTAAGGTTTGTTAGCATTTAACTCTTTCATTTATCTAAAATTTATTTTGATAAGTGGTAAAAGGTAAAAATATAATTAAAACATTTTTTCCAAATCTTTAAACAGTTGTTCTAATACCACTTGGGCAATAATTGTTCTGCTTCCTTTAATAAAATCCAAATTGTAATTATACTAATAGTATTTTTTGGGAGTATCTGTTCTAGCTCCTGTACCTGCCTGTCGGCTTTGGCACCAGGACCAAACCAGTTCGGTCTCATGTAATGACATATGGCCTTTTAATAACTGGCAGGGCAAAAATAGTGTTATTTTTCTTTTTCAAAAATTTCATAGCTTTCTACCTCCCTCCCATTTCTCTTATTCTTTTATATACATACATACATATATTAATATATTTAATTTTAAATATTTAAATATTTTTAAATAAAAATTATATCTTTATAATTTAATATATTTAATATACATATAAATTTCATAGCTTTCTACCTCCCTCCCATTTCTCTCATTCTTTTATATATACACATTTAACTTATTTTTGTCAAGAAAAATTTCATTGGGGTATTGACTGAATTGAAGCAAAATCTATACATTAAGCAACTGACAGGTTTCATAAGAAAGGATGCCATGACAGACGGGCCTCTGTCCTTGAGCCAGCATTTCTCCAGAGGACAGTGTGGATGGGGACGAACAGAAGGGGCTGTGGCACTGGATGAGCTCTGCAAGTTTGGCAAGTCACCCAACCTCTCTGTGCCTCAACTTCACTACCTATGCAATCATTTTTATTATTTTATTAGACCTAGAATCTACATTGTGATTCTAGATTGTGATAGAACAGTCTCTCACGATCAAATCTCAAAACAATTGAACTCTTAAACTTTACTCTGTCCACCCCAAGACTGTCTTCAGCCTCCAAAGCTAAGACAATGTGGAAAAAGCAAAGGCCACGTAACGGCGATGATGGGTACCTCCACCTCTGTCTAACTCTATAATCTCCAACTGAATAGAAGCATCAGAAGGGCAGAGATTTTTTCTTCTGTCACTCCACGTCACACACACACACACACACACACACACACACACACACACACACAGTGGTATACAACAGGCACTTAAAATGAATTTGTTGATCGAATAAATGAATGAACGATGATGGTCCTCTTGATCCTGGAATCCCAGGACAGTAAGCCCAACAGCCTTGCCCACACTCTGTCAAAAGGCAGGGGAACTGGAGACCCCTTGGGAGAACTCAAGGTAAAGCGAGCCTCCTTTTGGCCTGGCCAAGCTTCCCACACTTAGTGGGAGAGGGTGCACTGGGGGAAAAGATCTTAGGCTGTTTCACAAAACCAACACAATTAATTAAAGAACTGGAGTCTTATCTCACTATCTCCGAGCTCCTACCTTACCAGCCATTAAATTGCTTTGATCTCTTCTCTTACAGGGAAAAACAGCCCAATAAGATAACAATGCTGTCCCTAATACCACTGAGCGGAACACTCAAAAATGAGTAAGATGACCTGTACCACGAGAACGCACTTCCAATAAATAACCCCTCCTTCGGGTAGGCTGGAGCCGCGCCCGCCACCCCGCCCGCCGCTCAGCCCCTGCGGCAGGCCCCGCCCCTCGAGCGTCTCTGTATTGGGCTGAGTCAATAAAGTTGCAGCGTTTTGACTTTGAGGCGGACAACATGGCGGCCTCCATAGTAGGCTCGCTGCTGCGGAGCGTCCGGCAGGTCAGGCCTGCGCCCTAATCCGTACCCCTCCCCTTCCCTCCTGAACCTCCTAACTCGCGCCCCCCGCTCCCTGCTCTGCCCCCTGTAGAACCCAGTGCGGATCCGACCCAGGGATTCTCCGTCCTCCGGCTTGATTCTAGGGAGGCCCGAGCTGCTGATGCACATTTGGTATCCGTACCCGTAAAATTGACTTCTGTTTACAAGGGAGTGTAGGTGGAGAGGAGAGGGGGTCCGAGGATCGGCCCTAGGGACTCCCATGATAAAGAGATAAGCAAAGGAGACTTGAAGGGGGCTCAGCGTGGGAGGAGCAAACCCAGGAGCGTGTGGCCTGGAAGCAGGCGGCGGCAGTGTTGAGGAGCGGGGAGTGGTAAACCGCTCGAGTCTGACAGGTCCATTAGAGGAGGGCTGAGAACTGGGCCTTGGTTTGGCGTGGTGGAGGTGGTTGGGCGAAAGCGTTCTGGAGAGGACGGGAGGAAAGAAATCGGACACCAGAGGGTGGGAACAAGCCTCAAGATCTTTTGCTGCCGAGTGGGGCAGAAAACTGGTTCAATAGCTGGAGGAATGATGAGTTAAGAGAGGGTATTTGTGTGTGTTTTTAACACGACAGACGCAACTGCGTGTTTTTGTGGTAAAGGGCAAGATCCTGTTGAGTGGCAAAAAAATAATATGGACAGACGCGCTGGAGCCGTACCCTTGTGTAGGCAAGAGGTAATGGGTCTCATGTATTTCTTGGTGTTAGGAACGTGGACCCTTCCCTTCATCTGTGGTAGCCTTGTCCAACAGAAATATAATACCCACCACATATGTAACTTAAGATTTTCTAGCAGCACATTTAAAAAGTTTTAAAAGATGAAGTTAATTTTTCTCCCCCAGTGGTAGGAGGAAAAAGAGCTACAGAGGGAGCTAACAGGAGGAATTTAAGACCAGTTTGGGAGATACTTGAGTTTTTAGTGGCCTATACTCTATGCCTGTACTGTCAGTCAGAACTGTAGACTATCACCATGTAAACATGTGATAATAAGGAGCCTGCTATGTTGTTTCTGGACAGCTCATGCTAAGAAATATTAGGTCAGTGATCATTTCAAAGTACCCTTTGACCCTGTAGTTCTGCCTCCAAGAATTTATCCTGCTGATACATAGGCTCACACATGAAATGATTTGTACAGGAGGTTATTCCCTGCAGCATTTTTTGCAGTGATAAATGGTGAGGTGCGGTCTAGCTCTCCAGTAATAGGTCACAGGTTAAATAAATTATGATGCATTTGGGGGGAGAAAAAAATAATTTCCCTGAAGACTTCTGACTCTTCTTAGTTCTTAGCTGGGGTCCCTAACAAAAGACAGATTAACAAGAGAAAAGCATACAAATTTGTAAGTCTTACATGACATGGGAGCCTTCATAAGGAACTGAAGACCTAAAGAAATGGTTTGACCCGAGGGTTTTTGTGCTAGGTTTGATGCAGAGTGGAAAGTCGAGGCAACATGTCACAGGACAAAGGGTATGAGCTAAGTGTGAACTAGGAGAAACAGCAAGGCTTCTTTGTTCAGACTGTTCTCAGTTCATAGTTAAGGGTGTTCTTCTCCCATCCCCCCCCCCCAACATACCCCTTCATGTGAGGGTCTTATGCCTTCAGGGGAAGGTCAGAAAGTCCCTTATGCACTTGGCATTGTTCACATTTCTTTTGCTTAAAATGATCAGTATGCCAAGGTGCTGTATTCTGAGGCAGTGTGTCCTAAACCCCATCACACCCACAGAGTGGAGGAGACCGGAAGGTGTTTAGGTATGGAAAGATCCCCAAGATACACCATTAAACGCAGACAAAAGGGGAAGGGAAGGGATGGAACATGGGGGAGAGAGACTATGCATGTGTTTGCGTAGACAAAAGTTTTGGGAGAAACTAGTAACAGTGGATACCTTTGGAGGCAGGGGGTGGTCACTGAACAGGTGAGGGGTGAGGTGGGAGGGAAACTCCACTTTATGTCTTTTCATCCTTTTCTAATACCTTTTTTTTTGTAAAGAATTTATTATTTATTTTTAAAGAGGGGAAGGGAGGGAGAAAGAGAGGAGAGAAACATCAGTGTGTGGTTGCCTCTCAAGCACCCCCTACTGGGGACCTGGCCTGCAACCCAGGCATGTGCCCTGACTGGGAATCGAACCAGCGACTCTTTGGTTCGCAGTCTGGTGTTCAGTGCACTGAGCCACATCAGCCAGGGCTGTTTTCATGCTTTTCTTGAATGTTGAACCATATAACTATTGAGTAAAGATCAAACAGAATTATATTAAAAATCTCAGAAAATATTTCACCTTCCAACACACATTACTGGCATTGTATTTAGTTATCACCATTTTGGTTAATGTGCACCCCCAAAAGTTATTTATTTGGAATGAAGAGATCTGTTATTTAAAATTATTAAAATGATCCCAAATTACTAAAAAAAAGTTGGTCATAAGTAGTGACTGAAAGAGGACTGCAGGGTGGGGACACTGGGAGAGCCTGGTCTAACTGTTCCTTCAGTTGTTCCTTATCTCTTTCAGATGGTTCCTTCATCAGCTTCCGGTCAAGTTCGAGGTTACTATGTAGATTGGAGAATGTTGCGTGATGTGAAGAGACGGAAAATGGCCTACGAATATGCAGACGAGAGGCTACGGATTAATTCGCTTAGGAAGAACACCATTCTGCCAAAAATCCTTCAGGTTAGCTGGTTAAGATGAGTCCCTATCTACCCAAGGTCATTAGCTCAAATCGGACCACTTTGACACTGTTCATGGTGACTTACTATCAAACTAATTTCTGGAGCGTATGATCAAGTACTCTTAGGCAACAAATATCCTTGAAACTGATTTTGGTGAGTTTCAGATTAGAGAGAATTACTTGTTCCTACTAAACTTCTAACCATTTCATTGGTGATCCTTAGAAAGTACTGGGGCATGGCCACCACACGGAAGTCGGGCAGCTGTTTTCACCTCAGGTCTCCCACCCGCTCATCTCCACGCCCTGAGCTCTGCTGGTGCATGGCACTGTATGTTCCCCACCCAGGGCCATCCGTAGCCTACCTGTGATGTCCAGATGTCCATCAAGTGTAGAATGGATAAGTACCCATCAAACTACCCAGATGTCCATCAAGTGTAGAATGGATAAGTTTCCACCAATGAGAGTGAACCAACTGTGACACATGCAACAGAATGGATAAACCACAAACACATTGGTGAATGGAAGAAACCAAACGATGAATGAAAAATGCACACTCCGTGTTTACATTTATGTAATGTTCACAACAAGAACTAATCTGTGGTGGTGGCAACCAGGTTGGCTGTTGGCCGGGAGGGCAGTGACTTGAGAGAAGGCACAGGTACAGCCTGGGTGCCGGTGATGTTGTTTCTCAATCTAGTTCTGGTTGCACAGGTATGTTGTCTGTGGTTACCAAGCTTTACACTTACAGTTTGTGGATTCTCATCTACCTGTGATAAGTTTCAGTTAAGTTTTTAAACATCATATGGGGACCACGAAAAACATTTGCCATTTTTCTGGTCTGTTTCTCCTTTGAGGTTAAGGTTCCTGACCATGGCCAAGGTTCCTCGGCCAAACTCTGGCTACATTAGTGAATCCAGCCTGTCGTTCTCCTGCAGTCACCGACCTCAGCATCTAGACTCAATGTATTCATGTGATCTAACAGTGTCGTAATTTCCCTTAGGAAGTGGCTGATGAAGAAATTGCTGCCCTTCCCCGGGATAGCTGCCCCGTCCGAATCAGAAATCGGTGTGTGATGACATCACGGCCACGTGGTGTGAAGCGGCGCTGGAGGCTCAGTCGCATTGTCTTCCGTCACTTAGCTGACCACGGGCAACTGTCTGGGGTCCAACGGGCGATGTGGTGACCCGCTCCAGACGCTATGGAGCATCCAGGGAAACCGGCTGTGACAAAAGACTTTTCTAAGACAAAAAACCATTTTCCCATCTAGTATGGGAGTCTAGTCTGCCCGATGCTGTTACTTTTAAATTTTCAATGAAGACACTTGGATGGTTTGTCCTGTCAGCGAATTCTCTTTCCTGTTGGACTACATTAAATACACTGTTCTCATGCATGGTGCAGAGTAATAAAAAAATATTTTCTGTGAAAACAGGCTCTGTATGCTTGCCTTTTCCTTCAAGTTTCGTTTCAGGGTTCCTGCACTTTAGGGGCATTCTCTCCTGACACAGGATCCGTGGTACCATTAATCCAGCTCACCAGCCACAGAGCCAGCGCATCTCTGGCACATCTGTAGCGCTGGGCTGGCCTCACCGGCCTCAGTCCACTCTCCTGTTGGTTCCTTGTTAGAGAAACAGGATGTGGGAAGGGAGAGCTGACATCTGATTACCTGACCCTCAACTTCTCTGTGTGATGGCAAACTAACGGTGGAACCAGTTTTCTTGTTCTACCTCCAGGGGCCCTTAACAACAAAGCCCCTGAAAAACCTACCCAAAGAGGAAAAGTTTTGTTGGTCAGTAAAGTCTCTGTCTTTGTTTACGCCACCTGTAGCAGAATGAGTTGGGGTAGCAAAAGGCTGTCTCAGGCAGCAGCAGTGCGAGCAGTGCAGTGACACAAGCGTGCGCAGGGTGGGGCAGCACCTACTTAACGCCCGGAGGCATCTCAGGGCTGACACTTTCATGTCGTATGTCAGGGGGCTGGCGATAGGATTCTGTGCAGGCAGAACAGTGGAAGCAGAGGCATAAAGGCATCAAACGGTGAAAGTAGTTGTTCCAACAAATCAGGAACGCAAAGCACAAGACAAGGGCCAAACTGCAGGTGTCATGGATGGCAAGGAGCTAAGACCTCATTTAAACACAGCTACTGCAGAGTGTTAAGCAAAGGAATGACATCACCAGCTTGCTCTACAGGTAACTGATGGATGGGTGGTGCACAGCCAAAAATGGAAAAGGCTGCAAGCAAGATAACCAGTTAGGAAGATGCCTTAATTGTCCAGGTGGACGAGGACCTGAACTAAGGTAGCGACGTTAGCAAAGGAGATGATAGGACAAATTTAAGTATTTAGGAAAGAAAATTGGGCAAGACCTAGACACTGCTTATATCTAAGAGGTAAAAGGGCTCTCTGGCCCTGAATAGTGGGGCTCAGGGAATTGAGCGGAGCCAGCAAACCAAAAGGTCGCTGGTTCAATTCCCAGTCAGGGCACATGCTTTGGTTGCAGGCCAGATTCCCAGGTGGGGCTGTGCAAGAGACAACTGATTCATGTTTCTCCCTCTTTTCTTTCCTCTATAAAAATAAATTTAAAAAACATTAAAATTTAAAAAAAGGAAAAAGGGGCTCTCTGGGTTCCTGGTAAGAGTGACAAGATAGATGGTACAGAGCAACCCCAGACAGAAGATAATGGGGATGGGCGGAAGGATGGGTTTGGGAAACCTTTCGAAGTTTCAGTTGTGCAACGTCTGAGGGGCCTGAATCATCCAGAAGGGGCAGTCTGTTGTGCAGCTGGAGAGCAGTCAGGAATGCAATATAGTTATGAGAGGGAATTACCGCGATATACCTTGGATTCATTTTTAAAACTTACACTGCAAATTACAAACTGGAGGGCTAGCTGATCCCAACTGGAAACTACTGTCAATCAAATTAGAACTAGAACTTCACATTTGCTAACTTCCGGCATTCCCGGCTAAGACACCTCCTGACCTGTCCCTCTGTTTGAATCAAGACTCAAGCATGACCCGTATTGGGTTGCTTTGTCTCTTCTTCATGTCTTGTCTTTTGTTGGAGGGGCCCGTTGTTTGTCCTGTGGAAGGGGCCAGCATTTGGCTGTTTGCTTCTCCACGTGTCCTTTAACTTACTCCTCCGTCCTTATAAAACCGGCTATTACATCCAAAAGCTTGACTAACCACAGGTCCAATTATTTAGAAATGAGTTTTCACAGTATGCTGTGTACTCTTTCATGCCACGTCCGAAGGCATATACCTGGTTGTCCCACTTTTAAAGCTCAGCCTGATCTCTGAACTTGAAGTTCACCATTTATTAACCCATCCTCTTGTCATTAAGAGTTGAAATGGTGATGTTCTGAATTCCACCAGTTTTTCTGCATTAACTGGAATTTGTCATTAAGGAACTTTCCCTTATCAACAATTTATTACCCTGAAATAGATTTCTTACTATAAAGACTAAATACATGGTTTTCTAACAACTTTCAGAGTAAATGGTGCTCTAGCAGTTTCCAAAGGCGATAAATTTTTCACTATCATGAACTCGTAGATTTTCTGTTTTAGTCCACTCCAGACATTACTTTGAGGCTCGGATTAATCCTCCACTGCTGGGTCCTTAATCCTGTTGCTGTGATGGAGGATACTGGACCTTTCCTCACTTTCTGACATAAGAGAACCCAGGCTTCCTTTTTTATTTCCTGCCCCAGACTTCTTTTCCCCCAAGCATCCCTGGTGCTTTGAGTAGGAAACGGTGTGTGGGGACCGTCTGAGCGCTAAGGGTGCCGCCCATCACCACTAAATTCTGGACCATCGTTGCTTGACGCATTTAGGCCCTTTTGGTTGGACTTGCTAAGAAATGGATATGTTTTCCAAACAAAAATAGTAAGTTTATATTGACTTCATATTTGTAAAAATCTTAGCTCCTAATCACATCAATCTACAGTAGTTCCAGCATCTCACTAGACGATGGACAGTCAAAACGCCATGTTCTAAAGTCACTTGATAGCAACATGTTTATCACTTGGTATGTTTTCAAATGTTAGGGTTATTTTAAATTAACTTTTAAATTAAATTTTAGATGGTCCTCAAGTTGAAACTAAAGAAAAAGGCACATTCACAGAAATACTGCTTCCACCCTGCCCCTTTCCTTCCCATTGGTAACCATTCTTATTAGTTTGGATTTACCGTTTCTTTGTGAAATACAAGCAAATACATGCATGTGAGTGCATTCCACGCCCACCCATTCTAACATAAGGCGGTTAAAGTGTACGTAAATGGTGTTCTGCACTTCGCCTTTCCACTGTGTGTGTCCTGGTGATCGTTCGCTACACCAGGACCCCGCGCTCTTCCTTCATTTGTGACTGTAAGCAGTCCCCGTGCAGACGCACCCTAGTTTACTCAGCTAGTCCTCCACTAAGTGACATTTGGGTGGATCCAATCTTTTGCAAATATCATTCCCAATCTTGGTGTCACCTTTGGGAAGGAGCCTACAGGGGCTGTGAGTCAGATGGTTAGTGCACCTGCGACCAACTGCCCTTCTGCAGTTCTAGCCCTCTCGTTCTCTTCACCCTACTCCGTGTATGAACCCCACACCCTCAACCGCCAGCATGCTACTCTTCTGGTTTCTCCAATAAAAAGTAAAAAGAATGTTTTTTATTTCTCTTCTAAACAAGGTGAGCATCCTTTCACGTTAAAATCCACTTCCATTTCTTTGTGAGCTCTGTCCTTAATTTTGGAATCCTCTCTATGTGTCTTTTATTATGCGTGTGGGTTTTCTGGACAGTGTAAACATTTTTTAACCAATGTTTAGCCTTATTACTTCTAGTTTTCAAGTCATAAAGTGTAGGTTTCCCTCACTTAGGTTAAAAAGGAATTCTGTTCATGTCTTCTAGTACTCATGTGGCTTCATTTTTATACTTAAATCTTTCATCTGTTTGGAATGTATATATTATTACTTTTGGTTATTTCAATAAAAGCTCACCTCTACTTGTTTTGAAATGCTATTACAGGCATACCTTGGAGATACAGGTTCGGCTCCAGACTATGGAAATAAAGTACGTATTGCAATAAAGCAAGTTGTAATCGTTTTGCTGGTGGAGGGTCTGGCCTTCAATTTGTAAAAAAACATCCCTGTGAAGTGCAATAAAGTGAAGCTCAATAAAAACTTCTGCATTGGGCCTCTTTCTATTCTGTTCCATTGGTCTGTTTATTCATGTGTCAACATCCCAGCTTTAATTACCAAGGTTTAATAATGTGTTCAGTAGTACTAACAACTATCTACATATTGGCTGTTTGTTCATTCTAAATGCTACCTACCAAAGTCGACTGTACCACGTGCACCAAATTCTCGTTACAGTGGTTTTGGTTAATCCTCCCAGACTTTTCCTGTGTGTTGAACCTGCATCACAACCGAGGATGGAGACCACAGGCATCTCGCACCTCTTCCTGTTTTTAGGGTCAGTGATTCCCTCTAAAATAAACAATCCCCCCAAAGCCTAGCCTTCCCGGGATAAACAGAGTTAAGCTGTGCCACCAAATAAAAACCTAACTTTACTAAAAATAGGAAAAGATGATGTTCACATTTGTTTCGGCTGGTGGTTACTGCTTTGTTTGGTAAGCTGTCTGACCCTGGCAACACTCACTAATTGGTACTAGACAGAGATGTTTATTCTTGTCAAGATCAGATTTGGTTTTAATTCATTCATCAACAAACGCATTTAAACCTAGTGAAGAACACTTTCGCTGGATCCTCAGGGCACCGTAAGGCAGGTGCGTGCGTTACTTAAGCTGCTAATATAGAAGGGATCAATGTCTCTACACAACCTGGAAGCGCCAATACAAATTTCCATTTTATGCAAAAATTCAGGTTTTATTTATTTTTTTTTTACTTATTCTTACATTGGTGAGAACTGATGTCAGGGACTTAAGCAGCAGTAACTTTTCTACCGCTCAGCTGAACAAAAATACTATATGGCATTTTCACTAGGCAAGACTTGCTTCTTCACTTTGCACATGCAAATGCAGTACTACTCCTTCTTGAACAAAATGGCCAGTTTACTAAGGAAACCATCTTTAGAGGAGATGTTTAATAAGCATATTTTATTTAAGTGAATCCTCCAGTAGGAGAATTCACTGCCTTGACTCAGAAGACGACTCTGTCAAGTTATCCGTTACACTTATCCGTGCGGCTCACCAACGCGTCCTCATTGAAACAACAGCATTTCCACATCAGCTCCCAGAAGGGCTTTACCAGTCTCAAAACTCGGGGTCTCCTTTGGCTTGCTTCTCTCTCGACTGCACCCAGGCTTTATTAATGGTTCGCTTCATGTCATCATCTCCATCTTCATAAATTTTCTTTAGGACATTCATTAATCCCTCACTAGGATCTGTTTCCGTGTCATAGGAAGGTTTTCTGTTAAAAAAGAAAACAAGTGAAAAATACATACACATCTAAAAATGAATACATATGTACGTGTGCACAAATGATCCCATTTACTGAAAGAAATTTTCTATGCCTCATTACTAAGCACAAATCAGGCTGCTGACATTCACGGACAGTGGAGCAGTGCAAACAAGGGGAAGACACCGAGGACCCAGACACCTACGATGCAGCATATACAAATTCTCAACGAGAGCAACACACACCCACACATTATCTCACCAGTTCCATGAAAGAGCGGGCATCATAACAGCCAGAGGTTATCTTGGGACAGTAGGGTTTTAGGTGACTTTCAGCAGAAAAAGTAAGTAAATAAGCATTTACTGTTCTAAACTGTCTTAATTTTTTAAATGCACATTTCCTCATATTTATTTGCACAAATACTCTGAGAGAAACACACAAACACCCATCACACACAGACGCTCCCACAGTTCCTATCAGAAAAGCCCTCTTCTAGAGCCTGAGACATAGTGGTCTGGGCCAGCGGTAAAAACAACAGTCTTCAATGCAGTTGGTGCCTTTTCCAGTTCAATCAGTGTCCAACCTGGGCCAGTTCACTTTAAATTCCTCACTCGCCTCATTTACCAAGTGCCAGGTTATATCCCGGACACTGGTGATACACAGTAACGGCAAGACGGGGTCCTGTACACAGGCGATTCACTCCAGGTGTAAAACCAGGTACAAAACGAAAGTGACTTACTCTTTGTCTTTGCACTCCTTTTCAACCTGCGTCAGGTAGTCCCACCGTGTGTTTTCTGCTTTCTTCCTACATAAGACAATCACCGTGTCTGTCTTGACCTGGCAGAGAAGGGAACACAGGTCCAGCTCAGACACACGGAGGCCAGCATGAACACTCAGAAGACAAGCAGCTCCTCCCTGGTCGTCACTATCCTGTGCAGGGCCTGTTTTAGGTCCCAGTAAGGCTTTTAGGGAGAAGGCCAGAGCCCAAGCACTTGTGCAGGAGAAAGACTGCAAGTCCTACTAGAATACCTGCAAATACGAAGTGTCTTCAAAACGAAGAGGGTGTTAGTGGGAGCCGGGGAGGACCTTCATCAGGAAGCCTTCCCCACGGTGCAGGAGAAAGGGCCTCTGAGACAAGTGGCAGAACAAGCAGAAAAGCCCCAGGGTGGGATGATTCTGGTGTTTCAAAAGGAGAAAGGAGGAGTGGCTCGGTTTTGGTGGAGGATGAGGCAACACAGTGAGAGGGGTCACAGACAGGCAGGAAACCCAGTCCTGCACGGCAGCACCAATAGCCAGTATGGGAGGCACTGAGAAACAGGAGGGCAGAGCGTGGGACCCCTTCAACCACGCTCCACGTGATTTTTAGGCATCTTTTGAATGTTCCTTCAGCTACTCACTTTCCTTAGCAGGCGGAAAGTAAGCAGTGAGACACAAGCTAATAGATTAATAATATTCTAGTATCACCTTTAGGCTGTTACATAATTCTACGCACACAGAGATGGCAGAATGGCACATCTATATCCCAAATGCACTAACCTCATTTAAATCAGGTAGAAAAGAGGGGTTATCTGAATTAGCGGGAAGTGTGGATGGGTTTTTTAAGGCAGTTTATTTTTATAGCTTCCACTAAGTCCAACTAGGTTAGATACTTCAGTCCTTTTATACATCAAAACCACACAGAGCTTCTAACAACGGCTACCGTTAAATACTTCATATATATTTCATTTCAACTTTGTGAAATGAACTATTATTCCCTTTGTACAAACAAGGAAACTGCCAAAAGGTCACGACCAGGAAGGGGTAAGATGGGCGTTAAAACTCAACTTATACTCTGAACCATTTAAAAAGCTTATTTCTCTCCTGATTTTAATGCAATATTCCCATAATATTCTATTTTTCTAGACCAGGAGTTGGCAGACTTTTCTGTAAAGGGCCAGAGAGGAAATATTTTAGGCTGTGCGGCCACAAGACCTGCTGTAGCTCCTGAACTCGACCTCCAGCGCTCCAAAGCAGCCACACACCCAAACACATGAGGCTGTGACCAAGCAGAACTGTAGTGACAAAACACACAACATGATGCAGTTCCCTGGTCCCTCTTATGGGAGTATTAATTAATTCTGGTTTATCTCAATTCTAAATCAGCCAGGTACAATTTAATGAGGTTTCACAATAGGACAAAAAAGCAAACTTACTTTTTTTGAACTGCCTTCCACAGAGATGGGTTTCAAGAGATTGTTTACAATCATGGAGTAATTCTTCCCGTTGAGATTCTTTACCAAAAGATCAAATGACCTACAACACAACAGCGAATAAACTGTCTGGTTCTACAAAAAGTGCGCCTCATCTTGTGGAAAAGAGATGCCAACGTGGTTTCAGAAAGAGCACTCGGCCACCCACCCCAGAGGAGACGCGCCCCATCAAAGCAGGTGTGGAGGGCAGTGCATTCCAAAGTTGGGCGGACCGCAGAAACCGCAGAGAGCAGAGCTCCCGTCAAGGTGACCTCTGACCGGAAGACCGCTGTCTTCCCCACAGTGGGGACTCACCTCTCTGTGAAATGCACCTGCACGTTCTCAGTGGGGACGTGATGGACGCCAGTCAGGGTGACGTAGATTTTCACAAACTTCTCCGACTGATCCCATCCTGGCGACAAGAACCACAAAGAGGACATGAGTAAAGGCTGGTACTCTCTCTAAACTAGAGGTGCACATGGCTTATGATAAAACTCAGTAAAACAGAAATCCAGCAGCAGAAATATGAAAAAAATTAAAATGTAAGAAATTTTCTGGATGGAGAAGTTGAGCTCCAAAGCAGTTGAGTAATCCACCCAAAATTCAACCTTTAGCCAGCAGTAGAACTGGACTCAAATCCGTGTTTACTGAACACAAAGTCCATATTCTTTTTATTCCTCAAAGTAAAGTATCTAAAGATTCTTAGAGACGTTCTTTAACAGTAGTTAATTTCCCCTATTTATGAAAATAACTTTGCCCTACACCTAAATGTTGGTAATTCTCCACTAAGCTGGATGGCTAAACATCAGCATGTCTAATCCCACAGTCGTTTCTGCTTCTCGAAGCAGTTCAACAAACACAGCCAGTTTCGGCTTCCTCAGCTCCCTTCTCTGACAACGTTGAGTATAAACTTAGAGTCTGATTCACCCAAATCTGCCAACCTGACTAATCTAACATCTACTAAATGCCAGCTTGGTACACACTGTGAAACTACGTTTCTAAACTAGATGATTTGTTAATACAAAAATACACAAACTATCGTAAGATAAATTCTTATTTGAAAAAAATACACAAACTTCACCTAAAAAGCATAGTATATGAAATATATGTACATTTGTGTACATATATTATGTACACATGAAGTACATGTCCCTAACACTTCCTCAGTTTTTTCCTACAAAATAAAATAACGTTAACTTAAAAAAAAAAAGCCCACAATGTTTTACAGAACCTCCTCTGGTTTCTTCCCGTTCATTCAATCCACCCTCCCACCCTAAGTTTCTCCCTGAACATGAATCTAGGTTCCCGGTTAATATGCCAGAACGCCTACCTTCAGACCACTTTCCTATGTCAATCGACTAAGGACACAGCGTAACTCCTATAGTGCATCTCCTAAGCACAAAACACACACTACTTTTCATTACGACAAGACGCAAGATACTGGGTTGGCCAAAAAGTCCATTTAGCTTTTTCCGTAAAAGATACGTTTTTGCACTTTCACCAGGAACTTTATTGATCTGGATATTTTGAGTATGTCAGCTGTCTCCTGTGTGGTCTAACGTTGATTGTTCCCAATTAACGTTGCAATTTGATCACTATTAACTTCAACTGTTCTTCCCGACTGTGGAGCAATGTCCAGCGAGAAATCTCCAGCCTGAAACTATGTAAATCACTTTTGACACATTTGATCGGTGACAGCACAGCTTCTCTGTCTGTACACTGCACAAATCTAATTTAGCATTTCAGTTGCATTTTTCCCTTTCTTGAAATAATAAAGCATAATATGAAAAACAGGCTGCTTATCTTCCATCTTTAATGTTAAAATGGCTACACAAAAATTCACCAATTTTTATTTTCTTTTAAAAAAATGCACACGTAGAGCTGTCACAATACAAGTTAACAAAACTGTTTAGAGTGAAGTTAAAATACAACTACACCACTAAAGCCACCTTACAGAAAAGAACAAACAAACTTTTTGGCCAACCCAATGCTTACTATGTGCTAGATACTGCGAGCACAAGGAAACAAGGCCATCCCTGCCCTCTGAAGAGCTCAAACAAAAGCATCCGAAGGGGTAAGCGGGCGGTCAGACTGTGAGCAGGCCCTGGTGCTGGCCCTCGCTGCGTGCCCACAAGTCCGAGCGCGACAGTGTCACACATCAGATGCTCAGAAATGTCTGACTTTCACTAGACTTCTTTCCTCAGTTAATACTGGTGGTCGCTCAGCAAAGCGAAATGCAAAACAGAAGAAAATCCAAACAAAAAGCTATGTTCTGTGTACGGTGAGTAGGTTCCTTCTTCTTGCTCCTCATCCTTATACTAAATCAGCTGCTAGAATGTATCCTTTCCTTTTTCATCTCTTAAAAAGCATCTTATTAAGTAAGTGATGGAACCTCTTTATCAAACCACCCAAACGAACACTCCAAGCTCCTTTAACAACTAAGTGTGTCCAGCTGGTCACACAGTGGACCGGGCTGTGCACAGGCAGAAGGAGCTGGGTGCAGGGAGAGTGTCCTACCGTAATTACTGATTTTCACGGTGTAGCCCGTCGTAATGGGAGCCACCACGGCAGCCGGCTTCTCATTGTCAAGAGCTTCTGCTTTCCTCTGTGATTTCTGCTGCATCTTGTTCTTGATTTCCGTCTCAACCTTGGATTTCTCAGCTGTCAGAACATCACGCACTCTCTTTCTTGTGGCCTTTTCCAGCAACACCTTGACCTCTTCTAGATCCTTTTGTAGCTGTGTTACAATAAAAGACAAGTTAGCTATGATAAATAAGGTAACAGTCTGACATCGTGCCTACTGGTCATTTTAGCTTACTGAAATAAGAGCTAAGAATTAAGAGACTCATTTACATTTTCTAGGGTTGGGTAGCAACTCGAATTCTTTCTTCCAGTCTATCTAATTGTAAATAAACCAAGCTTTCTTTCTTTCTTTTAGAGGAAAATTTAACAATCTTGAATTAACAATAGGTAATCAAGCCTCCATTTTCCAGTTTGGTAGAATGTTTAACTGTCTTTGTTATAGAACATTTTATTACAAGACAACTTTTGCGATTTATAAACTGTGATGAAGAATCTTTTATTTTTTGAAAAGGATTTCACAGGTTTCCTTCTAACATCCACTCCTAGACATCAGATACTGAGAATTTTAAAACTATCACGATGAGTGAGTACACGGTGTGATGAAATGCTGCAGCAACTTGACTGAGCAAACCTAACTTCTGTCAGTGATTGTTCTTCACAAAATACCCAAATATTACACATAAAGAGTTTGAATTTTAAAGATAAAAGACAAAAAGATATATTTCTGCTTTTAAGAAAAGGTCTTGTTCTGAAGCGCCAGGCTTATCTTATGGGCAAACGTATGGGACTCGGTTGCGCAGCAGAGAGAAAAAACCTGGGTAAACAACCCAACACCCTCCCGGTCACCACACAGGCCACCTGCTCTATCCTCGTGCAAGTGCCTCACCTACTGAAGTCCGAGTCCACTTTCTGGAGACACAGCCAACGCTTTTCTGAGTTCAAGAGTTAAAGACACTGTTCTAAAACAACAGGCCCGACAAAACCTTTCCCAGTTATCCTCTGACAAGTTACAAAAAGGGGATTTGATTTTCTTAAAATAACTTTACATTCTGCCTGGACACTAGCAATCTGAGAGGAAGATGCTCACATTATATAGCCTGAGAGCGCATAAAAGGCTCACTGTAAACATCTTTCAATGCTTAATAACTCTGTATAATACCTGAAGCAGAGACTGACAGTCCTAGTGTTTCTCAAGCCTTATAAAATGCAGTAACAGGAAAATGGATACTCTCTGGTACCTGAGTCTGACATTATCTCATTGAACTCAGATGCCCTGGCTTCCCCGCTTGTGACTGATAACACGGTGAGAGGCATCCCACTGTGCTGAGTCTCCTGTCTGCACTCTACACAACCCCAAACTCCTGCTACTAAGACAGAAAAAACTGCAAACTCTTCTTGGATGCCAGCACCAAGATGCTTCAGTTCAAAGCAACCTTTTTTAAGATGGTTTAAAATTTTCACACTGATTCTAATACCAACGTGACAGGCACTGAAATGTAAAGTTAGCATATATGTTCCTAGAGTTAAGGACTGAGTTTGACTAGACTAGGAATCCTTTTCCTAGCAGACTCTGTAAAGAACTCTGAGAATGAAGGGATTCCCGGGCCCTCTACAGCCAGTGCCAGCTCCCTCGTTGGTACCACCACGACAGGTGCAGACAGGGTGGGTCCGAAGCAGCTCACACAGGCCCATGTTGGGTGTCCCTGGTGTTTCCACTCCATGGGGACCTGAAACCAGTAGGAGCGACCCCTTCTGTGCCTTCAACAGCAGTTTCTCACCTAATTCATCTTGGCCTTCACTTGTTACTCTTTTACCCTATCCCTAAACTCATTCAAACATATCTTCTAATGCAGTTCCAAATTCCGCAAGAGATGGAACTGATGGCATTAAAATCAAAGTGCCTCAAAACATCTCTCCAGAAAGACACAAATGGCCACACCGCGGGCACAAGAGAGGACACCAATTCACTCACTAGGCACCAAGGAATGCTCATCTGTGCCCCAGTGAGACGCCACTTCACATCCACTAGGACAGCTGACAACAACTAAAAAAACATCCGGACAGAACAAGGGGCTACAGACCCACTTTTGGGAATGTTCTGGGGATATGGGAGGTGCCACCACTGTGGAAGGAGTTCGGCGTCTTTCCAAGTCAGTGCCAGGAGACGCCGCCATTCCAATCCTACTGTGAACCCCAGGACACTGCACACCGGGCCCACGCAAAAAGCCGCATGTAAGTGTTGATGGCAGCACTGTCCCTGACAGCCAAAAAGGGGAGGAAATCCAGAGGTCTACCAATAGATGACAGAGAACGAAGTGTGGTGTGTCCATGCGGTGGAATACTATTCAGCCACAGAAAGGAACACATTCCACACCACGGATGAACTTGGCATCATCACACTAAGTGAAAAGGAACCAAAAAGCAGAGGCCGCCTAGCATGGGCTTCCGACAAACGCGCAGAGACAGCGTGGGCTGCAACTGCTGGGGGAGGCGGCGGTGCCGGCGGAGGCTTTTCAATGGACCCCCGTGGGTTTCTCTGGGGAGGGTGATGAAAATGTTCCAGAATTGGTGGTGATCACTGAACAACACTGAACATGCTAAAACACACTGATTTGTATACACTTTCCGTGGGTTAGAAACAGCGAATTTTTATCTCAAACAAAGCAAACACCCAACGGTCCCTAAACGTTGATTTAAGTACCTGCACTGAGGAGTCCTTACTCACTGAAGAGGATGAAGGGGTGTGAAGTCACCGCAGGGATCATTTCCTCGGGCCCGCGGCACCTTGGACCTGTCTTTAACCCGTCACAGAAACGGGTGGCAAGTCACCCAGACCGAGACTTTACTATACACACACCTCTGCTTCACACTTAAAGCAGATTATGAGACTTAGAAAGTCCCACCTGAGAGTCTCCGCCTTGGTCACACCGGGGAACAGACTTCCAGGGACGCTAACATTCTGCTTAGACCAGGGAAAGAGCGACACAGGCACTGTCACGCCTAGTGTATAACCGCCCAAGTCCCCCAAAGTCAAGCCGCCCTGTTCAGAGATTAGAGCTCTTGCAAGAGAAAAAGCCGTTCCCACCGCTAGGTAAACTAACTTTTCAACTTTTTTAACGCATAGGGCAGACTGCGGTTCGCCAAACAGTTTTACAAAGAACTGATACTTGGCGCCCTTAACCTCACGGCACGGGTGCTCCTGTGGCTCAGAGAAGCACAACAACGTGTCCCAAACATCGCGGCTACTCACGTGTGCGGAGAAAACACGCCTGAGAGACTGAAGGGCTGAGACCCAAGGCTTCTCAGCTGCCCGCCTCCCTCTACCCTGCAATGACACTCGGGTTTGCCATCAGTCCCAGGCAAACGAAGCCTCACATCCCCCGACCAGTACGACGGGGGCGGGAAGGTGACCGGCTCACTCGGTCCGCCACCACCACACCCCGCTCGGCCGTACCGCGCGCGGGGCGGGACCCTCGGCGGGGCTGAGGAACAGCGGCGATCCGCAACTTTCCCGCGGAAGCCGGCGCCGCAGGGGGCCGTTCAGCATCAGGCCCGCAGCAGGAGGGCGGGTGCGAGGCCCGGCGAGCGCGGGGAGCGACAACGGAGGGAGGGGGCCGCAGGGCGGTCAGCACGCAAATCGCGGCGAGGAGCTCCGGCAAGACCGACACAGGAAGATGAGGCGGGACCCTTACCTCCTCCACAGCTGAAGCCATGGTCGGGTTGGGCGAGGCAAGGCACGAGAGGCAGCCCGGCGGGGGAAATAAACAGGAAACGTCGCACCGCACGATGCGCAGGACCCCACGACTCGCAGCGCCCGCAGCCTGTGCGCACCGCCTGCCCTGTGTGACACCGCGGCCCGCCTACCGCGCACGGCGCCTCTAGAACCTTCGCGAGTTTAGCGTCACAGCCCTGTCCCCGAGCGCCACCCGCCTCCCTAGTCCCGCCCCGCCCCGCTCGCCGAGCCTTCTAGCAACGCTCAACTCTCGCGAGAAGAATTACGCCACTTCCTCTCCGTACCGACAACTATCACCTTAAACTTTGACCTCGTTTGCTCCGGCTGCGCAGTCGCAACTCGGCACCACCGCCTTTGCGGGCTTTCTCCAACCCCGGAAGCAACGTACCGCTTTTCCGGATCCAAATCGGAAGTTGGCTACGAAGTCGGCTACTTCCGTTCCGTTTAGGGGACGGACCCACTAGGGAGCCATCTTGCCTAAGGCTAATCGGTGACTGTGCGACAGAAGGACAAAAAGAGAAGGGGCAGCCTATTTATGTTTTTAAAACGGGAAAGAGCGAAGACGTAAAGAACGGAGGACCCTGAAGAGAACAGTTTGATTTTCAGTGGGTTCTGGCCATCGGGATACGTCATCACGATTTAGCATCAGCGAAGTGGTTGCGTTATCACGGGCCGTGTAGAGTTGTCTTGGCCACGTGACGGCGCCACCAGTAACCGAAAGGTCGCAGTTTGATCATATGTACGTTGCACTTGTGTTCCTGCTCTAGCGCATATGGGAGGCAATACATCGGCCTCCTATCATATCTGTTTGTCTCTATGTCAATAAATATATCCTCAAAAAACTAAAAATAGTTTTGTTAAATTATAATTTCAAAAAGCTGAAATCAAGACTAATGCATATATGAAGTGGACATGTGGAAAACAATTCATAATGAGGGAACCAATAATATGCTAAAACTATCACTGTGTATTTGCATAGCTGGGGACTTACTAGGCAACTTAACAGTGGAATGTTAGTGTAAGGTTGCAAAGTAAGGTACAAACTGATTAATGTCCTACAGCGTAACAAACTATTTAACCTTTGGAGTTACCTGTTACACTGAAATGCAGAACTGACCTGTGAGATTTTTGTAAGATTTTGAAATTGGAACACAGATGGTAATCCACCTCTGCTGTCACTTGAGCAGAGGAAATGTAGATTTGAAAGTTAATCACTTAGAAGCAGGGAAAGCCTGTTTTTCAGAGAGAAGCAGTGACAGATGAGTGTCACCAGGCAAGACAAGCAGAAGAGCCACTATGGGAACAGTCTCTTGGGTTCCAGATAGCATTCCAGTCCCTCTGTTCAGGCCGTTTGGCATTTGGTGTCTTTGATAAAAACATCCCTATTTCCTTTTAGTTAATTGTCTTGTTACTAAGCTAATTTGAGAGTTTCTGTTACTTGCACCAAGGGCTCTCTAGAGAAGAAAGCTGGACGTTTGGGCGTGCTGCCGTGGAGGACGTCATTCCGCAGGGAGGGCCGGCAACAAGCTCCTGCTTCGGTTTTCTTCCTAAACTGACTATAGAGTCTAGTGTCAAATAAGAAGTGTTAACAGAAACACTGGGTTCAAATAATTCAGAATAAAATCAACCAGAAAAAAATCGAGAAGACAAATATGGACTCGAGAACAAATGTTTATTACTGCTTAAAGGGGCAAAAAGGGGGCAACACAAAGCATTGGAAACATCACTGGCTCACAAAAACAGTCACCTTGTCACCTCCTTGGTTGCATTTGTTTATTTCACAAGGCTTCATTCACACATGAAAACAAGATACTAATCCAATTCAAGTTCATAACAATTATAAAAGTAAACATTTGTTGGGACAATGTACAATAAATTGCACTTTTCTTAACAAGCATTACATTTACATTTATAGTGTACTATGCATAATATGTGGAATTATGGAAACATCTAATCAGTCAGTGTTTAAAGGGAGCGAGGCTGCTTACTAACGTCTCTTTTGTAGTCAATCAGCACCGTTTGCGCTAATCAACTCCTTTATCCCAGAACCTGTTTTCATTAGAGACACTGTGTACAAAAATTAAACAATTCATGGAAATAAATGGTAAGAATGTCTACTACGTCCTCAGCAAGGGAAAGGTAGGAGCTGAAAGAAAAGAGGGGCTGACTAAGAAACTTCCCCCCCCCTCATTTGAATTAAGAATCCATATATTATGCAAAAATACCAAAAATAGAGAAACTGATGTAAAAGGCTACTGGGGCATCCTGGATTCCGGGACCATCTCCAGCTTCATTCTTGTGCTTTCGTGACCCCAGAGACTTAATGCATTTTATATCCTTCTAATCCAGTTTCCTACATTTTATTCCATATGTAATATATAGTTACATTTCAATGGAAAAGATTTCAAATGTTAACTTACTGCAATGAAAAAGTAACTGGAAATGTTCATTTTCTAGTCAATGATTCTTTTTTATTAAAGTTATCATTGATGATAAACGTGGGATGGAGGTGGGGAGAATGGGACGTGTTGATGAAGATGTTTTTATAGCAGGTAGCAGGTCCACTTGCAGATTAGCTGGCCATGTGGTCTCATACACAGAAGCTGGGAAGGGAACGCCTGAGCACTGAGACTGCAGTCAAAATGCGACTTGTCAACGTCTGCTTTCCTCATTACAACTCAAGATCATCTCTTATTGAGGTGCAGCCCACACCGAAGTATTCATTTTGGTAGCTTTTGAAAAATAAGGAAATTCCTATGGTAAAAAGCTTTGCCTTTATTGTATGGAAGCCACTGCGGCAGAGGAAGGATGTTGTGGAGCAGCTCTAGTTCAGTGCGACCATGAGCGGGGCAACTAGGGGGCAAGAGTGTCTCACTGGGTGGCACCCTGGTGGGGAACAGGCCCCCGAGCCGTGACCTACCCTTCTCTCCCTGACTGCCACGTGTGTACTCACTCAGGTGCGCTGGCACCTGGGTATACAAGAGAGGCAGGGATACACTGGACAAGTCCACACACACAGACCCAACAGTGTGCAGATCAAACAACAGTTTGTCCATTCTCTCATTTATCTGTAACTGGAGCACAAGAATCAGAGGTTTTCTAAGAGCCATTTTTAAAAGTTATACAATAGAATCAGCTTGCTAAGTAACTAAAAGTGCTCTTTCCAAGAGAGGTAAAACAAACAAGGAATTTAATTTTTTAAAGAGCTCCTTTTGGGGGTCCTGAAATCAGACAACTGTCTTGGCAGAAGTTAGTATACTGATTTCAGCCAAAGAAAAAGAAAACTCAGCCCATGCTGTCAGATACACATCGATTCTCATCTGCAATAACTAGTCAACCCTTTTTAAGAATTTCTCATCTCCTGGGCCCTAAACTGTGCATTCTCTCATGTTTCTCACTTTAGCTAGGAAATGAAGCCACTAGTTATTAACTGGAAAGTATTTTAAGAAAATGGAGTAGTGGTGTGAGAAAAATAAATAACACAGTATATATAAAAGAATGAAACTTTTGAAGACATGAAACAAGATAAATACAATTAAATATCCCAACATCAGTGCAAAGATTGCTTTTATGCTTTATTTTGGAAGTTTGAGAAAGCCCATGAGGAAGAAACTGTCAACTTAGTATTGGGGAAGAGGAAGACAGAGATTGGCTTGTATGGGAAGAGGCCACAGGCCTGCATGACAACCTACTAATGTTCTGATGGGCGCTCACATACCAGCATTAGGCAACTGAGAGTTTGTTTCTCTGCATTGAATTATATGTAACTAAATATAACCAAATTGTTCCACGGCTCAGGATGTGGGAAGATAGCAAACATATGCACTGCAAAATTCAGCTTGGTTTCTTTCAAAAGTCAGCTTCAAAGAGTGTGTTAAATAAGATTTTCAAGATATAAAAGCTCATGGATCAAATAATCAAATTGAAGTTCATTCCCTTAATTTATTTTGCAGAATTTAATAAAAAGAGAAATAATCTCTTTTCAGAACTGCAAATGTTGGATTTCTGGAGTGTCGAATATACCGCATTCTAGGAAAAGATGAAAAACATTCTAGAGTACGTATCTGAAAATTTCCTGGATATTTGGGCTGGTTAATCTCTTTCTAAAGGAATCAAGATTGGAGTAGCAATTCTCAAATACATTTCAACATGAGTGAAACTGGAACTAGCAGTTAATGCTGGGATGCATGAGTGTTCAACAATACACAGTAAAGGATATGTGGTCGGGTAATGCTATTGGAACATATCGTGTGAAAAACCTTACCTATACCATGTTTTGAATTTTCTGACCTAAAGGCATTGCACTGAAGAACAGCTTGAGCTTATGGTATCAAAACATACTGAAGTATGATATGGAACTGGATGAGAAAAAAAAATCTATAGATAACCCTTATAACCCTTTGAAAAGTCAAAAGGAAAGGCAAAAGATTGGTTTATTCAACATTTGGAATGTATACACCTGGTGATTTTGTATAAAAAAATGTAAGAGGGTATGAAACAGTCAGGTTTACAAGTAAGGACTAGACCGAGAGTCGTTCTACTTCTCCCCCCACTACTTAAGGAAAAGAATTTAGGCATTCTGTGGAATGTGCCGATTTCTGGAAGTTAAAAAGAACTTTATACAGTAGAACTGTAAGATTCACAAAACGTAATAATCTTTAACTTAGCTGGCCATTTGATAAGGCAACTTGTACAAGGCTTCTTGGAATCAAAGCATAAGTATCAGTAAAGCTAACAAATTACACTAAATGATTTCTAGAAACAAGTACCAAGATGCAATTCTCTAGCCACTATATTTTACAAAAAAAAAATTTAGCTTTTCTAAACCACCATGGAGGGAATGTTAAAATCAACATGGATGCCTGAATGCTGGCTTATTTTCATTTTTGGTAAAGAAAATGAATATAACAATGAAAACTGTCAGGACCAAAACAAATTCGGTGAGAAAGTACAACATTATGTGATGAGTGTGACAAAGGGAGACAGACAACCCAATCAGTTTTATGGGTTGTAGAGGACATGAACGCCAACAAAGTAACTTCTCTTCTCAGAGGCTGACCATCATTTTAAAGGGAAGCAACTTGTAGTGTGTGTTCGTGGGGTTGGGGTCGCTCTCACTAGATTTTTACCCCCAGGACTGCGTTAGTTTCAACTGCATCATATGGCACCAATGAGACTCACTCTGGCTCTACAGGGTTGAAGATCCTTTGCAAAGAATATGCTCATCGGGATGTTGGAGGTGGGGGGGTAGGGCTGGGGAGTGTAGAGGGGGGAAATGGGGACAACTGTAACTGAACAGTAATTAAAAAAAGAAAAGAATATTCATCAAGGAAGCCAAGGATGAGTGTGAGTAGATGCTACTGTATGCACCTGACAGTAGCTGGGTTGGTGGGAAAGACCGAAGGCCTCCACAATAGCTTAGAAAATGGGGAAATTTGTTTTGCCCTTACCAAAGGATTTCCTGTATGGGCTATTGATATAGATATGTGAAATAGAATTGAAAAAATACTTCCATCACCTTTTTAAATAGCTTTCTCCACCTTTCCACGAGATAAGTATTTCTATAAAGGTTTCATATTCCATCAAAAATGTCACAAATGCATTTGCATCTTTTCATCTAAGGGGTACCGAGGGCCTATTTTGGGGGAGCCACAGAAATCACGAAAAGTGGCCTAACATTAAGACAATGTGAAGCTGGCCTTGATTTCCTATTTTGTAACTTCAACAAAGTTACAGTGCATTCGTGTTTCCTTAGCAAGTGCACATCAACACTAAACGACACACTCTGTCCCCGGCTCTGGAGTCCGCTGTGGACACAGCGGTGCACCTGGGTCTGTCTAGGCGCCTCTGGTGAAGGCTTCCTATGGCTGCGGCTCGAGATACCCACTGCCAGCTTCACATCTGCCAGACCCACAACTCTGTTCCTGCTAAGGCACTTGCAATTCCCATGTGGAGCCCTCAAAAGGACCTGTGAGAATACCAGCGCCAAAGTGATTTAGTTCTTCCTTCACTTATCGAAACCTCAGTTCCTTTCCTCAATAGCCTACTTCTCCCCTTCTCCCGGGTTCTTGGCACTTTGTTTCCAGATGCACCCAACAGAAAATGAAACACTCGAACCACCTCTAGGGATCGTTCAGCCCCAGGTCGGCTCCCCCCCTCGGACAGGACCCGCCGGCCAGGAGCCCCTGTTGGGGGGAACCCCCTGGCGTGGCCCTGACCGGCTCCACAGTGTGCTTTATCAGAACGAATCCCAAAAAGGTAGGAGTTTCGGGTTTCAATTTTTGTTTCTTGCCTGTGACAAATATCTTCCTATCACTTAAACCTTGGAATAAAAGACATCTTCATTTTTATGCAAGACAAAAACAATTATGGAGTTAGTTCTCAATAAAAAGCACTTAGTTCTGAATTACATATTTCCAACTAAATTTCAGGCATGTGAAATAATGCGTAATACTAAGATGGATCTGAACATGGCCTTCCAAGAAGCTCTGAAACAGGTGTTCAACATAAATCAGGTCAGTTTAAATAACATCCCTTTGAAAGCGTCACACAAGAAAGAGGGAGAGCCACGGAAGACCGGGCTTGCTTTCTGGCTTCCTTTACTTTCCTTCTTCAAAAGGGACGCCTGGGAGAGCCCTCCAGGGTCTTGGTCACTTTGATCATTGTGCTCTTGCGCTGGGCTGGGGCTGGGACTATGTGCTCTCCTTGGGTGGCTGGGTGGCCTGTGGTGGCGGCAGAGGCTGGGTGCCCGTGGCCGTTTTGATAGAGTTCAGGGTTTTGCTAAACCAAGAGTTTTTCGCAGCTTGGATTTCATTCATAAGTGCCCCTCTCTGATGTTCAAGTTCCTAGTTAAAGAAAGAAAATCATCTGAGTTTTTATAAATGTTTTCTCTCTGACAAAATAATATCCAAGCACAGCTTTTTAGAATCTCCAGCTCTATGTATCCATCGTTTTCCTCCTGCAAAGCCCTGGAGAAATTTAAGTGGCTTCCTAATGGGAAAAAAAAAGTTTACAGCTAGAAGAGTTACCACCAAAAACCAGAATCTGTGCTTTTTCCAAACACTGAAATGAAACCTCATGTCACCCTTTCATTCCCCCTGCCATTTTGGGTCAGGTTAAAGCCCGAGATAACATGTTTAAAACCACAAACAAACACGGAATTATGGATGGATTGCATTTTTACTGATGGAGGGAGCATGAGTGCGTTGTAGTTCCAAACACACGGCCTTCGCCCTGAGAACGTGCCAGGTCCAGCCCAGAGGCAGCTAAGGACAGCGGGTGCGGTGGCCTTGGAGGCCTGGCTAGACATGGCGGTGGGTACAGATCATGGTCCACTGGAAGCCTGGACTATTTTTCTAATTATGTTGCCCTCCCAACATGGAAAGGGATTATGGGGAAAGGGATCTGGCAAAATCAGGTAAAGATGAAAAAGAGCTTAAAAAAAGGCATCAGCTGATGTTCAACCATCGAGGGAAGAACAACAGAGGAGGTTTGACCTTTCATTTTTAGGGTCAGCTACCAAAATGACCAAGTTCAATGAGGAATGACCTTGGCAAAAAAAAATAATAATAATCCCAGGGTAAACTAAAAATCCCATACACCTAAGTTCTCGCAAGATATAATTTTAATTATTAATATTCATTTAAATCTATGTATTTATATCAGTGTTTAAAAATAATGACATGACATCTGACTGTGCATTCTGGGGCAGAAAAATGAATTTATCATAACACCTATGATTCTGGGTGAGATATGTCTATTCTAAAGTCCTAAAATAGCCCAGAGCACGAACTTAATTTTTCTCGTTGACCTTTTATCAAGTCACCAACCTGGATTTTGCACTTGGCCTCCACTAGCTGCAGTTTGGTTTGTGCCAATTCCAGCTCCATCTCCCGCAGCTGCTTCTTCAGTGAGTCCTTCTCGTCATCTGACTCAGTCCCCTGGTCTGCTCGGGGGCTGGCTGCTGGCTTCACAGCGCCCTCCTTGCTGAAAATGTCGCTGCAGTGTTTACACGCCATCATTTTGCCCTGAAACACCCAAGAGAGAACAAGGTCCGGCTGCGTGTTCCACAGCGTAAGTCACCTCCTGAAACAGCGTGTGATCTGATTTTCATTTAGATGCTGTTTGCTGCCACCCAATGCAGGCTTGTATCTGAAGGTGGTTATCTCTCTTGTACTACAGCCAAAATGGTTAGAGTCTGCACAGGACCCAACCGCCCCTTTGACATCCGTTCTAGAAACTCAGTGCTCCCATCCCTCTCACTAGACACCATGCCCCTCCATCGTGCTCAGCACGCACTATCGCATTCACTCCCAGGGCTACTGTGTGACGAGGTGCGAGCTCACCCCCAGTTTGTAAATGAGGAAACCCAGAGTTTCAGTTACTTGCTGAGAGTAGGCTGAGGTCATTATGACTAATGGAAATCTACCCTCACGGCAAATAAAGTGCATGTCCTTTGGCTCAGCTTCCAGAGGAGATGGTCCCTGTCGTTCAAGGTCGTAAAAGTGACTCTGACCTGTACCACCAGGCAAAGAGGGACAGCAGCGTCTCAACTCGAGAGCACTACTGTCCTGTTAAAATATCTCCAGAATAGCCTGGAGAGAAGAGATGTCCCCTAACCTTCCTGTGCTGACACCCTCCTACTGCAGCACGCTCCATGCCCACCACCCCAGCTTGCCTCTCCCCACACCCACAGCCGCTCTGTGCCACAGTGCGTGCAGCCACCGCTGAGGCCTGAGGACCTGGGTGTCATCTTTTCATTCCTCGCTAGCTGGCCATTAAATTCTTCCTCTAACACAGCCACACTCTCCCTGGCCCAGGCCTGAAT
This sequence comes from Anoura caudifer, assembly GCA_004027475.1. NCBI lineage: Eukaryota > Metazoa > Chordata > Mammalia > Chiroptera > Phyllostomidae > Anoura > Anoura caudifer. Next base: position 29,109 of record PVKU01000098.1, read on the forward strand.
CCCCTGAAATCACCTCTTCGGCCCCCACTGATTTTTCTTAGCCCACCCATACTGTGCTCTTCCGATTCCCTCCTGGTTTGTGTCCACTAGACACCTAGAGCTCCCTGGAGAGCCCAGGGCTGGCGAGGGGGCACACCACAAGTATTTGTCATGCACGTATCACTGACGAAATGAAACGTTAATGTAGTGGCTTCTCATCTGGGCCTTAAGTGGCTAAAAGTCTACCAAGCTGGGCAAGCAGTTTCATCAGGCTGGACCTTATAGAGGAAGAGATGACTCTCACAAGAGGGAGGAGGGCATTTCGGCAGAGAAAAGACCCTGTGCGTACACGCTATGCCTTCAGGGAACTACGGGCAGTGAGACGCTTAAGCAGGAGGACGCGTCGCACTAGTGAGAGGCAGGCAGTGAGAAGAGCTCTCTAGGGCCGTGCTGTGAAGGTCCCTGAACGGGATGCCCATGCATTCTGACTTTATCCCGTGGAAAATTCACGCATTCGCATCACCGAATCCCATGCTCCGCACTGGAGCTAGAGCAATGAGCCTGACGGAGCAGTTATGCTGATGGTGGGGAGGGGAGAGACTACAGGTTCCCACCCACCTCCACCTCCCTCCTGACTAACAGAACCTCGATGTCTTACGGGCTAGAAAACGCCCAGTTAAAAGGTGACATTTTCTAGGCTCCCTTGAAGCTGGATGAGCCATGAAATTAAAGTTCTGATATGTATGGCACTTGTAAAAAGGCTACTTAGGGACAGCTCACCCAGTTGGAGGAGGAGGGCCCTTGTACCCTTGCATCTTCTTCAGCCTGAAGTTAGTTCTGCCTGGAATGTGGGGGTGATGGCAGAAACTCCAGGTGACAGGTCTGACTCCAGGTGAGCTCAAGGATGGAAGCCCACGCTGAGGGTATGGGTCACTGACGTTGGATCACTGATAAAACCAAGTATCTTTCTAGTCCCAGACTTCTTTTGCATGAGATAATCAATGCCTTCTGTGTTTAAGCCAATGTTGTTTTGGGTTTTCTACGTGTGGCCTAATTCTAAGCAGTTACACTGAGTGATACAGTCCAATTTGTGTTTGGGAATGCTCAGTCCGATTAGTGCAGGGGATGGATTGGGAGGAATGGTGGTAGGGGAAGGCTGTTACAGGAGGGTGCAAAGGTCGAAGCTATCATCACATTTCATGCCAAACAAGAGACGAGGAAGTAGGACAAGAAGAAGAGGAGGTAGTGTGATGTAATAGCTGCTGGTATGGATTGTAGGGACTGACTCCATAGGTTCAAATCCCAGCACTACTGCGTAGCAGCTCTGTGACCTTGAGGAAATAAATTACCTGTTTTGGAAGTCACCATCAGTAAAAAGGAGATAAAATAAGTTGGTAAAAAGAAGATGTTACAGTGTCTGCCTGCATAGGTGGGTGTGAGGGTCATGTGGGATAACACACGTAAGGCCTTGTCAGAGTACACACAATGATTGTTAGTAGTTGTGCTTGACTTTGGCTGAGACAAGTTCAAATGCCTCATTCTGCATGCCATGGCCTTCCATTAGGTAACCCCCCTACTATCCAATAATTTCCTTATTCCTTAATACACACTCTGATCACATCAGTTTCCCTAGTGAAATATGAAATGCTCATTCCCATTTCTGGGCCTTCACTCATACTGTTTTTTCCAGAATGTCCCTTTTAAATCCTTCTGACTGAATTCTACCCATCTTGCTTTAGTCCAACCAGGGCCAAAGTCATCTTTGGTCTACAGTTCTTGTGATTTCCCTTCTTTACAACTTCCAGTGTTGTCCAACTCAGCACTTACATGCTTTTCAAGTATTTCCTCAGAGTTTCCCATGCCCCTTTATATAATCTGTTCCTGCAGGGAAGTTCTGAGCCCTTTGTCATGCATAATTTCTGTAAGAGACAGAAGTCTAATACCCGTGCACACAGTCGATGCTCAATAAAACCTTCCCTGAGTGGTCAGTATAAATCCTCGTTTCATTTTTGTTTCCAGAGATTTTAGAGCAGGATAGTCAATCCCTGTAGGGAAAGACACTTCACCAACTGACGTTGGTCATTATGTCTACAAAGGTACAAAGAATGATAAAGGCTAAGTAGGGAGAGGGGACAAAGGAAGGACAGAAAGGGAAGATATGAACCCCAAATTTAGCAGGTTTGGGGAGGGAGACCACCAACTCTGTGCTCACTAACAATCTCAGACTGGTGGTGTTTTATAACATGAAATAAAAAAAACACTTTTGGAACACAAAGTCAGAACAAGGTTCATATTTTCATTTCCCATGTCTCAGATATTCAGGTCATAACTTATAAAATATGCATTTATTGTGTGCCAAGTACTAAGCTAGGTACTTTATATACATTCTTATTTAATCTTCAGAATGACTGCATTACTCAGGTACTGTTATCTGCTATGCAGAATACTAAGTAAAGTTTAGAGAGAGCAAGTACTTGCCAAGGTGTTAATAAAGGACATGCTGGAGTCCCTACTGGAGTCCCTAGAACACATAGAAATTCCTAGTATGAAACCTGAATATATTTGAATAGAATTACATCAGGTTTCTTGGACACTGGTCTGAGAGTTGGCAGTACCAACATTACTCCTTAAGAATACTGATCCATTTGGTTTATTACTGTTTCTACAGAATAAGCGGTTGCTTTTTCAAATAATCAATAGGAGTTTTACCACCAGGGGGCAGCATATAAATAAATGCTACACTGTTTCGGGTTTTTTTAAATCTCTCAAAAATTAGAATCAGTTACCTAACATGTGTTCTCCAGCCCTAGACCACCCATGCTGCTTCCTGTTCAAGAGAGTAACAGATGAGACTACAGGCCGCACACTGAAGTGTCACGTCAATTCAGGCACAGCTGGGATGCAGGCTGCTGGGGGTCCCCGGGGCCCTCCATCCAAGAAAGCTTGGGGCCTTCTGTGACAGTGCTGAAAGCCACTACCTGCCTCTGACAGGCCACAAGACTTACGGGGATGTAGCCTTTCAGCTGCAGGGAAGAGGATCACACCGGGGCAGGAGAGAGATACTCTCTTACTCTTTGGCATAATTCCTAAGTCCTCTAGAACAAAGGGCTGGGTGGGGATCTTCCTGTCAGGTGCTCACTTAAGCCTGCGAATGGAGAAGAAATTCTATCACAGAATTACGCCTCTCCTCACCTTTACCACTTCCAGCTCCTCCTTGCTGGCCGCCTGCTGCTTCTCCAGTCTGGTGCTTAACTGGGAACAGATCTAAAGGAAAGAAAAATAAAACTTTCCTTACTGGACAACAAAACAACCTTCACACGTGTGCACATCGCTTTATCACCTCCTATATTGTCACACCTGTGATACTGGAGAAATCGTGCAAATGAACAACACTGTGAACGCCAGTCTCTTTGCGGTGAGCGGCAGAGAGCCTGGGAGCGCCCCCTGAGTAAAGCACCTGTCGTAATTGGGAGAAGAGTTGATTTCTTTCCGTCACCAGCCTTTGTGACGGGTTCCAGGGAACTCCTGTCCTCGCCTCTGGAATCACTCCACCTTTGCTGAGTATGCGAGACGCTGTCTCTGCTGGGACTCCAGTGGGAAAGCTCTGAGCCAGGCGTGTCTCCTGACTGTGGACACAGAAGAGGGCCTCTGTTTTTTCAAGTACAGAAGCCTCCTTAAGAAGTGGCAGAGTGAATAAAACGTAAAAAAAAAAACAAAAACAAAAACAAAAAAAACAAAACCAGTCAAATGACCAGAAAACAATAAAGACTAAAACTCATCAAGTGGTTTGGCAACTTAGCACAAATGAAAAGCCCAGGAGTCCAGCTCTCATACTTTCTAGCACCACATCCTTGGGCAAATTCACTGATCAGTCTACGCTTTGGTTTCCTCCTGACCAGAGAGTGTTGTGCTGTGAAAATTAATAGAAAAAATGTATGCAAAGGGTTTAGTGCAGTAGCTGGCTGACAACTGCTCATCAAATAAAAACCTCATTATTACTAGTTCTGAAATAAGTTCTAACAAGTACTGGAACAGGTAGAAATAAGTGCTTTTGAAGCAAAAAAAAAAAAGTTTAAAAAATACTGGAAGTTTAATTCTTATTGAACTTGAGTAAAAATCTCAATCTTTTTTTTGTGAGAAATGAAATAAAAAGTTTAGGGGGTGTGAAATTCTCACATGCAATTTGGATTAAAACATAAAAGGTCTACTACCTCTATTATGCAAACAGACATTAAAAAGAAATCCCAGTTTAGGCAAAAACGGTTCCGGAATCCAGGGCCTGCTTGTGCAGTTCACTCTCTAATTTCTCCAGATCTAAGCCTGAAAGTGATAAACAGGTGTGCATTAGCCAATATTTTTTTTAAAAGTGATCTCCCTTGTAATTTTGGCAAACCATATGCCCTTTTAAATAAACCAAAATGTTCTGAAATATAGCCAAGAAAAGCCGATTCCAACTATAAGATGCATTTACATCGCATTTGAGGTCCTAATTATCTTCCAACAGATGGGTCTGTGCCTTTCACATCACTTGAAGTGCCTGCCAGATAATAGTCAAGAGCAGTCCCGAAGGTTGCTATTTGCAGAGCACGGCATATGGCAGCCACCCATGGCCTAACACGGTGACAGAAAAATGCATCTGCAATGATGGCAAGTTCCATAGCACATGGCCTTGAATGTTCCTTGTGCAGCCCCTCTCCTCCTTACCCAAATTCAAAATCTCAGGATCGATTTCAATGTTTTCCCTGCTCTAGCAAAAGTGGCCATCTTCTGCGTTGCGCTCTTCTCCATTTCGTCAATGCTGATTACGGTCAGGGTCCCTTTAGCTCACCTGGACTCTGTGCTTTGCCTCTCCCTTGTCTGTGTCTTTGCTTGTGGATCCCCTCTCGGTCCCACATTTCTCACTGGGACACAGCAGTGCCAACCACAGGTCCCTGATTATGCCACTTCCCTGCTCAAATGTTCCTACTACAAAGACAATTGAATCCAAACTCCTCAGCTATCCCTGACGACCCTCCTTGAACTGCGCCCCAGCTCACCTGTGCTCCTCTTCTAGCTCAGAGCGCTTGCCAAACCAAACTCTTTCCATCCACTACTCCACCCCGTGCGCGTGCGTGTGCTGGGCCCCTTTCCCTGCGCCTGCCCTCTCCTCCCCCTCCCCACACACCTGGCCCTGGAAGCACAGCCCAAATCACCCCTCCCCCAGGAAGGGTTTCCCCATTTCCCTACGCAGCAAGTGCCCTTTCCTCTTCTGCATGCACAGGTGTTATCTCCCTTTCAAGGCCATGTAGCCATGTGGGAAGACAGGTGCCCACACGCTATGCTGTGACAGCAAAGAACACTCTGATCTCCTAGCTACTGCCATTCACACAATCACTAAACTTCAGTCCTTGGCAAAGAGGCAAACGTTCCTAGTATGCTCTACAGCAGGGGAGTCAAACTCATTTTCACCAGGGGCCACAGCAAACTCGCGGTTTCCTTCAAAGGGCTGAATGTCATTTTAGGACTGTGTCAATGTAACCACTCCTTAACAGTCACGCAAGAGCTCGGTGCCGGACCAGGTAAAACAAGATGGAGGGCCGGATTCTGCCCGCGGGCCTTGTGTCTGCCACCTGTGCTCTACAGGAAGTAGCTTCTGAGTAGGGCAAAGACAGGGTCCCCCAGCAGTAACAGCGTTTCTTTTCCTCTGCATCTAGCAGCCACAACAAACAAACAACAGACTGTTTTGCCCGGATAAACCTCCCATGTGGTCAGCAGGTGGGTCCGACCACTGTCAGCTTCAGAGGAGAGCATCAGCCACCACAGTTAGTGACTGCGGTGCGGCCACTGCTCTGGAAACGCTAAAAACAAAGTGTACTTCTCCAAAGAACAACATCAACAGCCACTCTTCCGGTGGCCGAAACCACCGTGGCACAGTACCTGTTTGTACTCGGCGATGATAGCTGTGGTCTTCTTTATTTCATACTCTGCCTTCTCCAGCTGTTTCCGGAAGACCTCTTTTAGCTAGAAAGAGTGAGGACAATAACCATCAGGACACAGTCAAAATCTTAATAATTTCCACAAACACCAGACTCAAGTCTGCCTGAATCACGGCCAGTGACAAGGAAAACGCTGAAACTACATAAATTTTCCTCACCGAAGCTGCATCTTGATCACCTGAAAAGCCTGATCATCTCAAGAGCTACAGAAATCTTTCTTTCCTGTAACGTGTAAGGCACAGGCACCCCCGATTATAAAACTGCCTATGCTCACTACTTGCTTTATAACCCCGTTGTTGATTAAGTGCCCACCCAGAAGCCACCTTTACCCCTGCGAGGGTCTACAACAAAGCATCGCTGCCTGGACCCTGGATGCTGAATAATCAATTGCAGAAAAAAGACATGAGGCCTTCCTATTCAGTCCCTGATATCACTGCTGTCCCCGGCCTGAAGGCAGGAGCAATAGGCTTTGGGACTGGAGTCAGAAAAAGATGGAGGAGGATGAGAACCCCTGAGGACAGGAGGTTCAGGACGGAAGAGACAGTGACTTTGGAAGGAGCTAAGGTGACACATAAGGCAGGTACTTGTTAACAGTCACAGAAGTACTGACTGGTGAATGCTAAAGTTAAAACCCGTGACTTCCATGGTGCGGCAGCTCCAGAACTCCAGGTACAGGGCAGGGGAAGGTGGAGACGATGGAACAGCTCAGGTGCCAGCAGGCAAGAGGGAAAGAAGCCAGTTCTTCCAAGTCGTTGACCGAACAAACAAAAGCTTTAGTTATACCCCATTCATAATTTGGGATGCTGCAATGCAGAATTCATCTGTTTATTTGGATTATGTACTTAAAGACTAATCTCTACTTGCTAACTCACTAACTACTGCACTTTATAATCGGGCTCATCTCATTAGAAGATTTCTGAATTCCTTCACATTTGCTACATTCTAAGATTCTAAAAGCAGTTTGTAGGTTATTCTGATTCAAACTCAGTTGTCAGTTGAGTCTCTGTTCTCTATCTCACATAATTTAAGGACACAAACCACAGCCTTTTCCTGCCCCGTGGCAGGCCCCTGACCTCAGGACGGACTTGGACAGCTGAGAGGCTCCGACACTTAATTCTTCTCTGAGCCGGTTTCCTCCTCTAATGAACCTCACGACGGTTCCATGATGATTAAAACAGCATACACACATACACAGGGAAGAAGCATGGCTTAAATTCAGTTGCCGCCAGCTTCATCCTTTACCAACGGTACTGAAGTGAGCCCCCAAGAGGCAGGAGTTTAAAAAAAAAATACCCATGAAAAGGCCTACATCCAACTGGATAATCAGCCACTGAAAAATTTTGAGTATGTAAAGAAAAAAATCTTGGCCCACAGTAAACGCCAAAAGTCACTTTATCATTTCAAAAACAGCAACAAAAATGAGGGAACACTGTGCAAACCTCCGAAGGTGTTAAATGATACATCCCTTCATTAGGAACTTCACAGAACCTTCTCTGCTTGGACGTAGGTCTTGGAAAGGCTCTGTGTTCTATTTTATTAGCAATTTTGTATCCCAGAAGGAAACCCGTTAGAATGTGTGCGCTGGCCAGCCCAGCTGGCACGGACAGAGAGGCCCCTCTAGTCACCTGTCCTTACCCTTTGGGGGAGGCACCTTCCAGGCAAAAAGCCTCCTAACTCACAGAAGACAGAAGGGTGCTAACGCCAAGGCTGGACCCCAAAGGGCTCCCTCCATGCCCCAGGGAGCAAGGGGCGCCAGCTCCACAGGAGTGCGGGTGCATCTCCTTCGGGGCGGGATCAGGAAAGTAAAGCGTGGCTGGTGCAGGCAACTCCCAGCAGAGCACTCTGCGGGCTTTCAGCTCAACAAGCCTCAAATTACTTCAGAGGAGTCAATTATCTTGGCGCTACGACACGGAATCTGCAGATCTGTCAGAGCGCTTGGATCATAATCCCAAGTTACTAAACTTAGAGGAAATCCAACACGCATGCTAGACGGCTCAGTCAAGGCAGATTCCTAGCAGCTGTTTGAGGGGAGAAAGGCCGCCTCCCGCTCTAGCGCCTGCAGAAGAGGCATCCAGACTTGATGCTGCCCTGAGGGGCTGCTTCCACATCACCCCGACTTAGAATAAAACGATGTCTTGTTTGCAGCACCAGTTGGCTCCATATCTGTGTAATACACCTGTGTGGAAGAAAGCCCACCCGTGCCTGTTACCTGAGCAGTCTCCTCCTCCTGCTTCCTCTTCTCCTCCTCGGTCTCCACCAGCCTCTGTTTGGTCAAGAGGAGCTCCTTGTTCAACACGTCTGCCTTGTCTTCTGCCTGCAAGTCAGAGTGCATCACAGTCACGGAGACATGGAGAGAGTGCATGTGTCCTTCCCCACTCCAGCACGTCCTGCTCCCACACTACCTCGAGCCGGTGCTCTTCCCTCCTCGCTCACCTGGCGATGGCTGCCTGCACCAAATCCCAGCCACATCCTAGGCCCCAAGCAAGCACTGTCTCTAATCCTCCCTCAGCGGTGACCTCACAGACAATGACAGTGGGTCACAGAGATCAAACCACCAGACTGGGGTGCACACGGAGTATTGGAACCTGGGTCTGAATGCAGACTGGAGTGGCATCTGAGCCCCTGCTCATGCTGAACGTGCCTCGCACGTTTTTGGATGCCACACGGCACTCAGAGACCGTGGACACTCAGAGACGGTGGAGGCAGGGACGAAGCCGCAGAGGGAGGCTCCTAAGGGCTGAGCCTGGGGGTGGGTGCGGGGTGGGCAGCAGAGAGCAAGGCCAAGCCATGGACCACAGCTGGGCGAGGACGTTTGAAGCCCCACACGGGCACTCAGACAGGAGTGAGTGCAGTGGTGAGAAAACAATACCCCAAACCCATGAGAGAGATATCCACAAGGAAAAGTGAAGTAGGGACCAGCAATCCAAAGAGAAAAGACTGGAATGGCCAAGGAAAGTTCAGAAATGTACTCTGGTCTCAACTCGGACACAGAGCCCAACTAAACTGAGGAAGCGCCGTGTGTGTGTTTAACTTGTGAGCGTGCGTCTGTGTCACCTGCTGGGTCTCAACTGCCAGTGTGCGCATGCAGGGCAGCGTGGCCCTCGCCTTGCCCGACCTGCCCCAACTAAATTCGCTCCTGTTTAAACCTGTCGCATCTCCCTCGACAGCACTTAGCGCATCTGTACTGACAAACTACATGCGCGAGACTGCCTTGTCCTGCCCACGAGACTCCGAGCTCTGGGAGGCAGCAGCTCTATCACTGCTGTGCATCACACGGCCCCACAAGCCAGCCCAGCACCGGGTACTGAGTAGGTCCTCTACCAGCATTTGGCGAACGGATGGATATGGCTCTGAAAGTATCGACAGAAGCAGCCTGTGTGGAGTGGAGGTGGCTGAGAGCCACAGGGCGAGTTCAGCAGAGGAAACCACAGACGCAGAGAAAGGCAGCTATCTGAAGAAGCTGGCCCTGGCTGACAGCAACAAAATGTTACCCAAGTCACAGCGAACACAGGCCAGGTGGCCTCCTGTCTGTTCCCCCGTGCCTCCCGCACGTCCAGATGGCCTGGCCAGCACAGTCTGCCGGGCACCGGCGGGGAACCTGCATCCAGCCTCTCTGCTCCCACTGTCTGGTGCTCCTCATGCCCCGTATCCCAGAGGGCAGAGCTCTGTTTTCACATCATTCGGAGCTGCCAGGTGCTTACTGCTGCACAAGCCCCTTCTCAAGACACTGATACATCACATTTTAGCGGGGTGGGGGGCCGAGTGCACAAAGCAAAAGAACATCTTAAAATCAGAGCTGGACCTCCAAAAAGGTACTTTGTAGTTTGGGAAATGTCTGAAATGAAAGGAAAAGAAAACCACTTCCTGGAGAAAATTTTTAATAAACAACTAGATATTTATCAGGAGACGACCTACTATTTTTATTTCACATTTCTGCTGCACGTTCTTCACTAGGCTGAGGTAAGGTGAGCTCACTCTATTCCTATCGCTACCAGAAGTGACATCTGCAGAAAGTTCTGCAGGCCCCATCTGGAAGGAGTCCCAGAGTTTTCCAGAAGTTTCTCCACTATGCTAGTCTCCCACGGGAATGTGACAGAAACTACACTGTAATCCGTGATGTAACACAAATCAACCGACAACCTGAGCGAAAGGCATCAGCATGAGGATTTTTCAGTAATGGTTTCTCAAAGAACTAGCCAGTTGCTCCATCTAAAACAAAACAAATGGACCTGCCGCTTAGTACTTGTCGCTTCTGGCCTAACACAAGACCTGCTGTGGTTAGAAGGGACCTGGGCACGGTCCCCAGTGGGAAAGTACTCGCTGTGTCTCCTCCTGGTTCCTGGGGAACCGGAAAGGACAGGAAAGGCCAGAGAGCGGGGAGTGGCAGAAACTGACCCAGGGAATTTGTATCTTTCCACGTTTCTAATCGCCTGGAAGCCCTTTTTCAGCATCGGAGGGAGGGTGAGCTCTGCAAAGAGAAGCCTGTGTCAGCGAGAAGCGAACAGCCTGCGGTGCCCAGGAAGCCTGAAGCCGACGCTAACATGACAGGGGTAGGGAGTCACTTATTTTGAAAAGGTACCTAATTAGTGTTGGTTTGCTTTCAATATTACTTCAAGTACAATCTGCTTTCATGTTTGTTTAATGTTTGCCAGGTTTGCTATTTTGATGTAGAGATTTGATTTCAATAAGCTGGACGGAAAAGTATCAGGCCAGCTAAGTGGGTGAAGCAGACAAAGCCAGTCAGTTCACTCTCCGGTTCCCTCTGCAGAGAGGGCCCTTCCTTGAAGCCGCAGGGGCAGGTCATCCAAACAGGGGGAGTGAGCCCTGCTTGAGCAGAACTGCAACGTCAGGAGGAGATATGCATGAAAAAGCAATGTTTGTTCTTTCATTCAGATAAAAAGCTTCAAAAGCAGGGGCCAGGTCTTAAAAAAAAGAGAAAGATGCCCTGTCCAGGTGGCTCCGCTGGGGGAGGATCGTCCAGTGTGCCGAAAGCTTGTGGGTTTGATCCCCGGTCTGGGTGTGTAAAGGGGTAACCAATCGATGTTTCTCTCTCTTTCTCTCTCTAAAATCAATAAACATGCCCTTGGTTGAGGACTAAAAAAAGAGTAAGAGAGAGAGAAAGAGCGGTGTGAAGGGAGGAAATAAGAGTGAGCACTGAAGGAAGGAGTAACTTTTCCTCAGACACTGAGCTAGTGTCTACATGAGGCTCTTGGGCTCTCAAGAATCCATTGTTTCAGGAGCCCCCGTGGGGTAGTCACTCCAGACGGACCCACAAAATGGACTTTCTTGGAAAACTTTTTATAAAAGATTTTATTTATTTTTTTAGAGAAGGAAGGGAGAAAGAGAGAAACATGGATGTGCAAGAGATACATTGGTGAGCTGCCTCTCATGCACCCCCAACTGGGGACCTAGCCCTCAACCCAGGCATGTGCCCTGACTGAGAATCGAACTGGCGACCCCCTGGTTTGCAGGCCAGCACTCAATCCACTGAGCCACACCAGCCAGGGCTGGAAAACCTTTCAATAATATATTTCTATGATAATTTTTATGTTTAAATAGTGTATTTTTATATTTTAAAAATTTTAAGTTTTGAATATATTTTTTCTGATTATTAAACTTATAATGTATACTGTTGCTTAACCAAGGGTGGTTAAACAATTTAAGGTCTTCTTATAAAAAACTAGTCACTGAAAAAATACAGGCATAAAGATGAATGTAAAAATTAGTTTTACTCTCATTGCCCAGAGAAGCCTAGCGGTGCTGTGTTTTTCCTCCCTGTCCAAGTACACTCCAGCCTCCACCCCTTACAGGTCAGCCCCGGGCCACCCATGTCCCTTGGGATTTAGATGCAAACATTATACACAAATTAATTTACTGCTTTTTAAAAACTTCTATCATTGCCTTCCTATCATTTTTAAAAGCTATTCCAAAAAAGGCATTTTACAAGTATACTTTCATTCTCCTCTTCTATTGGACATATATATTATTTCTATTTTTTATTCTTATGGGTAACGCTGTAGAAAATGACCTTGTGTGTATCTTTTTGACCAAATGTCTCTTTCTCTTAGGACTGCTGAGTCAGAGTGTGTGTGCGTGCACACGCGTGCAAGTGCCAGTTTCCTCATTGATAAAATGGAAGATTAAAATAATGAAGTCATTAGGAAGATTACGATAATGCTCATAAATCACTAAATTTATTGCTTGGTGCACAGTAGGTACTCAGCCAGTATTTAATTTCATAATTTTTAAACCTTTTAAAGGCTTAATGAGTGCATTACGTTAATGCACACAACTTTCAGTTTACAACTCGACCACAGCATCCCGGAGTCCAACTGCGTAAAACTTTTTTCCTTTCGCTGGTCATCTTAAGAAAACTAGTAACAGATAAAAGGTTCCAAAGGACAGAATCAGCTGGGGATGGAGGCCGTTTGGAAAGCGGACAGGGAGCCAAGAACTCCGCTGCGGTGCTACCCCACCACTGGGGTCGGATTAACAGGGAACTGGAGCAGCCGCGGTCAGACGGGGTGGGGCTATGGTCGACCAGGACACCTCTTCCTTCAGTGATTCTGACCCCTCTCAGTGACCCATTTTTCCTGCTGACACCTTACAAAGAGGTAGGCTGCAGGGGGTTGGTGGTTAAAAGCACCACCCCCCTCCCACCCCCGCTGGGCTGCTTTCTGTACCCTCCAACCCCGCATCCTGAGCAACAAGCACAGTTTTGCTTTATTTTCAAACTCCATTTAGCGCTGACTCCTTCGGCTTCCACCTCTTCCCAGGAGCTGGCACTCCGCCCCTATCTCACCCCGGTCAAAACTTGTGCAGGTAAAATCAGATGTTTATATGGGGGAAAGATGGTGTGGCAGGGACCATTTTAAAACTCCTTCAATCTTAATTCAATCAGATTTGTATCATTAATGGATTTGTATTTCAAACACTGTTAGTGCATAGTTAGAGCACAATCATGCCTCTTTTTCACACATTCAATAGTCTGAGTCTCCATTTTTCTGACCCTGCATCATTTTTTGGGAATGTTCACTTTTTAAAAGTCAGAAAAGAGTGATAATTTTAAATCTACACAAGACCCCTTCCATATTGCCAACTGTCTCTGAAATGGTTGTTTCACCTATTCAATAGAAAACAGAAATCTGAAGCTGAAAGAAAAAAGGAAGTTCAACAACTTAACATCTTCCTAGCAACAGCTAGCATTTACTGAACAAACACCACTAAGGTCCTTTTCCTTATTCTATTCTCGAATCATCTCACGAGGTAGACTTTTTTATACCGATGGGCAGGTTACGCACTGCCCAGGTTACACGGTCAGGAAATGGTAATCCCAGGCTCACACGCAGGCAGTGTCGGCTCTTAGCCACTAGGATGCCTGCTGACCCACAAACACACACGGTAATGTCCGTGTCCTATGAAACCCCCGCATGCATGCCAGATGAGGATGCCTGTGACTGATGCTGTCAGGTGGTCATGCTGGCAGCCCTCAGTTTAGATGTACCGGTGCAGGGAAGGGACACCAGAGAAGTGTAGAGGTATAAAAAGTATGTCACTACGTGCTGTGTGGAAGTGACCCAAACCCTCCGCAAAGGCTGGCACTTCCCACCTGCTCCAATTAGTGCAAGCAGCCCCCTCCCACTTCCCCCAACTGCTCATCCATGGAGCAGCTGACAGTGTCAAGTGCAGAGGGAGCCCTGGTGGGGCTGTGGTGAGAGCAACTGGGTCCTTGCCCTTGAGGCTGTCACACGGTCTCATTTCTCCCCGGTGCAGGACAAGTGTACCTGATCTAAGTCATTCCGCAGGGCGATTTTGCTGGTCACTAGCTCGTGGGCCAGGTCATCATTCTCCTGTTCCAACCTCATGCTGGCCTCCTGCAGTCTCCGGTTCTCCCTCTGAGGAAAAAGAGCGACAGCCAGAGGCGGGCATTAGTGCCTGGCGGGACAGCAGCAGCGGACGGGGCTGGTGAGGAACTGCAAGCAGCAACAACAGTGAACTCGAAGGTGTGGAAGGAGAGGGCGCAGTGGCACAGGAAGGCAGGGCAGCTGTCTGGGAAACAACAGTGAGTTAAGCGAGCGGTGCAGAGGCGGCACTCTACCCAGTGAAACTTACCCTGGGCACTACACCCCCCCGACGCGTAAAAAATGTGCCACAGAAAAGCAAAATGTCCAAACACACCCCAGCCCCGTGAGGTTTCCGTACAGACCTAGAGTGCAGACGCAGGCAAGCCTTCCCCTGAAACATGCACAATAACCCCGCCCTGACCTCAAGGGAAATTGCAAGACACAGTAGGGCTGCAATGGGGGAAACTGCTAGACGCTTTCTGCAACTGTTTTGCCAGGACCCGGGGTGAGGACGCATGAGTTCATGCCTTTGCCGTCAACTGACATGTTCCCTCGTTGGGTGAAAACATGTTTACCTTTCTGAACACCAATGTCTGTGTTTGAGCAACATTCCTTATGATAGCGTCTCTAAACATTTGCTCTGGTGTTTTTTACATTTCAGATTAAAAGATCCTAGGTAAAACACATTACTGAGCTGTTTCGCTCCCCTTGCACTCCCAGGGAAAAATCTGAAACGAAGTGAAATGAGGAGAACAAGTCACATCACGTCCTTGGGAAGCAAGGTCTCCCTGTCACAACAGCAATGGGGTGCCTTCCATTCCAAACAATCCAAAGTGCTTTCTCTGCCCATTAGCAGTCACAGGAGCCTCCGGAGAGCTGACAGGAAAGACTTCGATGTGACGACACCTCCCTGGTTTTCAGATTTACACTCCTAACAGCATTTTCTGCAAGGCTGGCAAAAAGTCAAAGCCATGGTGCACGACCAGAAGACAAACCCAAGTCCTGGCAGAGGGTGTGTCACAGCATGCTCTGTGCGTGTGCGCGTGTATTGGATTCTGTCTTCTCTACAGGACACACCGGGGGTGTTATATGGAAAGCGGAAAACCTAATTTCTTCTTTTTGTTTCTCAAAGAAGGGCTAAGAAATGGATGGGGAGGACAGAGCCAGAGACCTCCATGGGGGCAGAGGGTCTAAACAGGGCCAGCAAAGAAGCACATGGACAAACTTGCACTTGAACTGTAACCAGCTATGACAGCTCATTTCATTCTTTGCCTTTGCAGAAAGCAGACTGGGGTAATTGGAGAATGTTAAAACATTTTTTGAAAAGGATGTCTAGTGAAAAAGATTTGCAAATCCTAAATCACTTAGATACTTTTAAATAAACTCATGATGGAATTCCATGTAGTATTAAAATATAAGTAAAAATATCTAGCAACAGATCAATGCTATGCTATCTTGTAGAAAAAGAGCTAAGTAACTAGAAAATCCCACTTTTATAACACCATAAATAACAGATATTAACTGTGGGTAGACTATTTTTATTGTCTTGGTGATATTTAAAGGTTTCCAAGTTTTCTACAATGAATATATAACATGTATTTTAAAGGTTTAAAAAGTTGTTTAAAAAAATAAAAGGCAATTTAGAACTTCAATTCCACTGTAAATGATGAAATGTCCAAACAATAATTTTTTTAAGTCCCTCTTGTCAGAAGCTCATATTCTACATGAAACCACCCTGGACCTTCCTTGTGACCAAGACACAATGTAACCCCTCAAAGGGCTGCCTCACCAGAAATCCACTTCCAAGTCATTCCTGAAAGGGCAGCATGCGTGTTTCTAGGGGCAGACTGTACTCATCAAATTCCTTCTCTCCCTCTACCTGCAGACGTCTCCTCTCACCGAGCATAACGAACAGGGAGGCTGACGCAACGAAGAAGCCAGGGCGTCTTGGGCTGAATCTTTCAAGCTCTGTGGAAGTGATCCAAATTGTAGCGGCTGCTGGAGCCTCAGTCTTCCATTCCAATATAACTAGCACCCTTTTTTGTGGAAACAACTTAGGTGCTTGTCAAAAACTCAGTTTTTTTAAAAAAGGTTCAGAACCTTTCCTAATAAATGCCCTTGTTGGCAGGACAGGCAGTGGTACCAGCACGACTTTCTCACAACACATAAAAGACATTCTTCTCAATTTCCTGCAGAACCCCTTCCAAAGTGGTCCTGGTAAGACTACTGCAATACCTGCACCTGAGTTCAGTGTCCTGTCTGCCAAAGGTGCACCTGCGGGACTCCAGGGTGCAACAAGCTCCCGTTATCCACATCACATTCCCCTGGCACTAGTGAAAATGTGGCGGCCACCAGTTTCTCAAGTTGCAGGACACATGCTTAGAGTTGAGTTAACCTCCAGGTAAAGTCACATGATGTGAGTGGAAAAGGACTTTGATGACAGTATTTAAAAAAGCACAGGTGGCTACTTTCCCTGTTGATTTTCGATGGGTCTGATGGGTTGTATTATACAAGGGAGTGTGAGCTCGGCTGAAATTCTGCCTGTTAACTTTCCACTCCAAGACTGTCGCAGCTGGAACCCTTCCTCACAGACACACAGCTAAGGGGGTGGGGGCATGAGGGAATATTGGGGAGAAAGTATGTGCCTGAGGGCCCCTACAAAGCGCAGTAGCCAGGGCACACCTGACTTGGCTTTAGCAGGGAGCTTCAGTTCAGCGTCTGCAAAGCCAGCGGCAGAGCGGGAACACAGGCCCCAGCTCTGCACTCAGACGCAGGGCGAAGCAAGCTACGGGGCCAGAAATGCAGTATCGTCCTCCACGGTGAGAACCCAGGGCCCTGAGTGGCCTCGGGGAGGTCTCCCGGGACACTCGTGCTGCGTGAGCCGCTCCTGCTGAAATGGGGATTTTCCTGTGAAGAGGAACTTGCTCACACTTGCCAAGGGTTAGAGACCGCATCATTCGGCTGTCTTTTCCAAGCTGTCTTGAGGAGTCAAAAACTCTTCAGAACTGGCTGATTCAAGAAAAAGTTTGCTTTTACACCAGGATGGAGAAGACAGTTTCATCTGGATGGGCTTGGGAAGGGCAGTTACCTTGCTTGACTCACTTGGAAACATTAGCCAGGGCCGCCCGCCCCAGAGGGCCCTGACCTCAGCCCTGGGCCCCTCCGTCCATCTGGAGACAGTCACATGTCACATGTCAGCACGGGCAGGTGTGCTGCATGCTCAGAGTCTGTGAACAGAGCAGGCCAATGCCCCCCACCCCCACTCCCGGCCTTCCAGCAAAGACTGCAGTAGACACAGCCTCCACAGCCCTTTGACATGCTGTCCGGGGAACCCCCCCAACCCCCCGCAGGCAGCTGAACGGGAAAGCTGTGGACAGCTTTTCTCCTCCACCCCCTACCCTCCCGCACAGGAGGCGTGCAGCTGGGGGAGTGTGGTTAGTAACTTTTGGGAGGAGGATACTGCATTTTTCAGAGACAGAAGCTGCTATCACAGACACATATAGATTAAAAAAAAAAAAAAAAACTTACCTCCTCAAAAGTCCTAGACCAACTACCGTTTTCAATCATAGGTACAAAGACAATTGGAAAAAAAGGAGATCCAACGACACTGCATACCTACGCCTACATTCAGGAACTGGCAGGAACAAGACAGACACGTGGCAATGCTGGTCAGACAGACACTCAGGGCTCCCCGGGACAGCCAGCACTCGAGGGAAGTACACTCGAGGCAGCCAGAGGGCCGGTCTCGGATCGGGGCAGTGACGCACTAGACTCCGCCCTCCCCAGGGGCCCTCTGCCATCTGCGTGACCGATGGAAACGCTGAGTGGGACCACAAGCAACTCGGTGTGAGCTGTCTGTGCCGTCCAAGCTGGGTGGAAGGGACTTCCTTCCACAACAAAGTTGGACACCTTGGCGCAACAGCCCATCTTCTTCGGGCAACAGGATGACACTGCTGAACAGGGGGACGCAAGAGAGAAACGGGTCTCAGGCCTCCCTCGGAGCTGAGGGCTGAAGCTGCTGTGAACCAGTACAAGGGATGGTGAACGTCATTTTTTCCAAGATGGAAAAACAGAAAATGGGAGCTGGCAATCGAAAGAGAATAAACTAAGCCTTACAGGAAAAAATGATGGGGCGGGAGGCGGCTTCAGGAACGCGAGCTCAGTGTTTTGGGTGTGTGTCCACTGCTGTGACGGATTCTTGGCACAGGTTTTTGAAGACATTTAAGGGTCAGGAGAAAATGTTTTCCTACAAGATCCAGTGCAATTTTATTACCAAGTGCACACTCAGCTCTCACTGATTTTGTTTTGGATACCTCTTTCAAAAGAGTTGATAATTATCACCTTCAAATTTCATCAGGTTTTTTGACATTCAAAGAGAAATGCTTGCAGAGGAAATGCTAAAATGTCTACATTGTCTGTAAATGAAGATTTGAGAAGGAAAACGTGGATATATTTAAAATCATGCTAATGCTCTTCTTTACCCCAAATATCCAACTTTAGCTGGTGAGGGTTTACAAATTTTAAATGTTAAACTAAAAACAAGACCTTGTCAGTGGTAAGTACCTGGCAGTTGGTAAACCAGACTGCATTTCATTTGGCACTTAAAAAATTACCTTAAGCAGCACAGGGGAGAGCAAACTTTTAATGTAGATGACCAAATAGTAAATAGCTTTGGTTTTGTAGGCCATATAGCCTTTGAGACTACTCAGCTCTGTCATTGCGTACAAAAGCAAGCGATACCTAAACAAACTGATGTGGCTGTGTTCCAATAAAACTTTATTTACAAAAATAGGCAGCGGGCCAGATTTGGCCCACGGGCCATAGTTTGCAAATCCCTGCTCTACTCTAGCACACAAATCAAATTTTAAAAAAGCAAATGGGTTACAGAGGATGTAGGAACACAAGAGTGTGACATAACTTTCTCAGTAATATTACTTCAATAGGAAACAAAACTTACTAAAAAGTGAAGAAAATTTTTGGAGAATTAATTCTGAAGATTATCAATAAACATACTTAGGAATTCTTAATATGCATATCATTTATGCTCCCCCCAATGTTGAGAATAACTCGGTAAGCAGACAAGCACCATCAGAAGCCACCTGCTCCTTCTGAGCTAAGCTGCTCAAGAAGCCTTAGGGGGCAAGGGCTTGCCCTCTCCACCACCCTAGCTCCACCCACGGCAAGTTCACTGGTTACCCAAGCTCCAAGCGCAAAAGGACAGAGTGGTGATCTTCTGAAGCTTATCATTAAGTTTTCAGTTACCATAGAAACCACCCTCTTCACTACTACTATTCATGAAAAGCACATTATTTTATAACATATTTCCAAAAGCCAACCACAGTCTCTGTGATACAGAAAAATAGTAAAATGTAACTTTCTTTTCATTTGTAGAAAAACATTTTTCAAACATGGCTTCACGTATCTTGACTTCTCTGAATGAAGAAGGACCCAACGTAGAAAGAAATGGGGAATCTTTCTTTTTTCCAGGTAAGAAATTTAGCATAATTAAATTCTTCACTAGTCAAATTAAAAACAAAATGTGATATTGCTCTAAATGAAAATTAGACATGTGGGGATGGCAAATAGTACAAGTACAATTAAGCTTTACTTCCAATCTTTTGTTTGCACTGTTTTAACCATGTACAATGGAATAGCTGAGTTTTAAATTACATGCAGGGACAAGTGTGCCACAAAAATTAGTATGTGCAAGAAACTTTTAAACTTAGGGGAATCATTTTCTTTCCATTTGAATTACACTTTGACTTAAAAATTATCATGTCTAACTTCAAGAAAGAAGTTACACATTCAAAATTTAACTACACTGAGCATGGGTATTTCATGAGAAATTATGTATTTATAACATCTGTGTCCCAAATCCTGGTTTTAGGATTTGCCCATCTAGAATAGGCAATAACATAACCTTGTTCGTGCTCTGGGAGAGTCACTGAATTTAATTAATTAGCTGTGCTTTTTAAGGCTTAGCCCACACTGGTGCAAGGAGTTCTTTAATTACACAAGGAAAGCACAGCATCTCCTGGAGGCAGGTGAAGGCGGTGATTCTCTAAAAAAGCACTGTCAATTGACTAAATTATTAGAAAATCGACTTTCCCCAAAGCAAATAATTCACCTCCTTAAAAGAGAAAATATTTTAATTTCTGAAACTGGTAAATGCCTATTAGAGGCTTGGCAACTAATTTTTTAAATGTACTAAAACAGCCCTGGCTGGAGTGGCTCAGTGGATTGAGTGCTGGCCTGCCAACCGAAAGGTCAGCAGTTTGATTCCCAGTCAGGGTACGTGCCTGGTCCCCCGTTGGAGGCGTGGAACTGATCGATGTTTCCCTCCCTCTCTTTCTCCCTTCCTTCCCCTCTAAGAATAAATAAATAAAATCTTTAAAAAATAAAATAAAATGTACTAAAACAGCGACACATATCCATGAACGTTTGTTTTCTGGGGACCTGCATGAAAATGAAAATATACATTATGTGTTTCTACAGACACACCTTTCTCCTGCATGTCACTTCATCCAAAATCAGTAAACACACTTACAAAGCAACAATGCTCCTGCACACATTTGGCCAGGCAAAACCTACAGACAATAAAAGAGACTTGGGAATACGCTACATTCTTCTTCCACTAAAGTTTCCTTTTTCTGTCTTGAGCTCTGGCCATGAAGATAAACAGAAGAAGTGCACTGAAGGCTGCAAGCAGCGTGACAGAGCTCATGAAGTTCCAAACACAACGGATACCAAGACCAAGAAGGCAGGTAGAATGTGTGTATTAAAACTATTTATAGATGTTTACATCTCTGTGCATGTACATACAAACACGGATACCATTTATGAAAATGAACATACGTAATAGAAATATGAACTGGATACATTCACTTTCACGTGTGTGCATTTATATATATACATGTATACACATGAAAATGAATACATGACCCCCTTGTGCTGCCCTTTCCCCTATAAATACGGGGACACAGGGTCACCAGGCACTAATTGGCTCCATTCCAACAGGATGGTCTCCGCTCCCACAAGTCTGGCTTCTGCACAGGGACCTCTAAGTGACTTGGAGTTTATGAAGAAAAGATGATGGGCCAGATGCCAATGCTCCTGGAACATTTTGCTTGCATTCTTTTAGGATGAGATTCACATAAATTCATAAAAGCCAGTAAGATTCATCTTCTGTAATGCACTACTCAGCAGGTCCTGTGGATTCACCAAGTTGTGCAACTCTCACCACTGTCTGATTCCAAAACATTTTCACTGCGCACAGGGTTCTAAAATTCACACTGAAACCAACCCCATTTCGCCTTTCTTTGTGGCTGAGATTTAAGTGTTAGACACAGGTGGGCACAGTGACATAACCCGAGAAAGCACATGTTTGTGTGCGTCATAAAAATAAATCCAAGTCACAGGCTTGGATGGAATGTGAGACAGCAAGATGTGACTGCTGAGAGCCACCTCCGCCCTGTTCGGTCTCCAACCCGCCTCTGGCCTCCCCGCAACAGGCCTTTCCATCCACCGCCACGCTCAACAGCTGCTCACTGAACACTGTTCAGCAATATCTTACTGCATGACAGTTCTGGGGCATTTTTTTTTTTACAATTGACATAACCTTCCACGTGGCAATCCAGAGGTAAATGTGGCGCTATAAGCGGTGGAGGAGGGGAGGTTGTCAGCAAACTGGTGTTGGATTCGACTCAAAGCCTTGAAACTCTTCCAAGTTCTTCTTCAGAATTTACATAACATGTTCCCAGTCTGCGATCTGTGAATTTCAAAGTTCCCAGGCCCTAGATCGGATCCGTGATAGGATTCAACTTGGAAGATGCTAAACGGTGTTCCCTAAGATGACCCCAGTATGATTCAGATCATTATAGTTAGCTTCTTAAGCTAGAAATTGAAGATGTGAAACAACAAATGTGTGGATGACTGAAAACTATGTTGTCAATTGTCACCTTGAAAATGTCATTATAATTTGAGGACCGTATCTTACCCATGATGTCTCTCCCCGTACAAATGTCTAGACATTATTAAAGGGTCTAGAGATATTGGGTGGGGTGGGGGGGGTACTGACCAGCTGTGCCAGTAACACAAAGGGAACAGTTGCAGAAGCAACCTGGTGTGCATGCAGACGAGGCCACAGCGCTGGAGCTAAAAGGTAATACCTGTTTTCAAAACAAAACAAAAGGTTTAATTCTACTTTGACCCCTCAACAAAAATTGCACACATCGGTAAGTCTTATGCGTGGTGAGCATTTTTTAAATAACATGCATTGTACTATTAATTTAAACATGTGTGCTTTGATACAAAAAGGATTTAAGAAACCATGACAAGCTGAGTCTTGGTTGGATTTTACATACACGATTTTAGTCTTCAGTTTCCCTCCCTTCTATTTTGAAACACTCTTCCCAGATTTTATTTATAACGATGGCAGCAGTAAGAAAACCAGAATGACGCGAGCGGTAGGAGGGCTTCATGTTGGATTCTCAAAAATATCTCCTAATTATACTTCAAGCCTCTCTAAAGCAGCGTGCTCCATGAGCTGCACCGACACTGGTTTTACCCACTAGAACACAAGGTGCCTCGCTCTGCAAGCGCCTTGTGTTATAGTGGTCTACCAGAGAGTCTGCGGGCCTTCGTTAGGTTATCTATGCACAAGGGGAGAACAGACTGATGTTAGGTTATTGGGCAGCAACACCTGGAAGAACTATGAGGAAGATCAGCTACAGACTGACGCACATAAGGTGGTACTATCCCAGTGATACTTGGGTACGTTGAGGCAGCAGGCCTAATTAGGCTAAAACAACCATGCACGGCATACCAACCATGTGCCGGGTACTTAACATACACCATCCCTCAACTTCACAACAATCCTTCAAGGGAGTGCGTATAGTACATGTTTTGCAGACAAGAAAGAGGCTCAATAGTTAGTTCAAGACAATGAACAATGGCATAGGGATTAAAAACCTTCAAGTTGGATTCTAAACCCTGGCCTGACTACTAAGATTGATATACTCCATACCCAACTCCCCTCTCTGAACCCCCGTGTCATTCAGTTTAGCAACAGAGGCAAGATGCACTGTGTGCCTGAGGCTTCCCGGGCCCAGCCCTCTGACTGCGTGAAGGCAATTCTAATGCCAAAGCGGAAGTGATGCCACCCCAGTGTTTTTCTTTTTTGGCAGGACATTGTGCCATGGCTCACTGTGCAAATACAATGTTCTCTTCTAATGTACTGATGTGGAGAGAAAGGGACCTGCAGATCTGTAGGAACCAGATGAATTAAAATATGTTAAAGAGAAATGATAATATTTCAGTGTGAAAATATAGGTTCAAATTCAGTCATTGCATCATTACCACTGAAGAGATCTATCTTTGTGAGTAGCCCAATTAAACAAATACTATTAGCTATTTAACTGAGATGTTAAGATGAAATCATTTTGACTCTGAAACTGGATACTGTAGTGAAACGTCACTGTCACTCAGAAACTCATTTGCAGAAATAAAAGTTGCGACAAACACCGTTACTGTGCTTAGTACAACCTCTGTGGTTTTTATTCGTCCTTCCAGTGTGTCTGTGCTTTTGACATTTGCTCCAGACACAGGTGCGTCTGAAACACTCGCGCGCCAGTCCTGGAACGGGTCACCTTCTAAGAGTCTTTGTGGCTGTGACCGTGCACAGCTACAACAGCACTTTGCCATTTTTCTTTTTTTCCTCATTTTTGAAAGTAGTCGAGAGCCACTTTCTCTTTCTTTTTCCCTCTCTTTCTCTCAGCTTCTTAGGAAGATTCCCAGTATAAATGCAACAGGTGGCGTTACCTACAAATATACAAACTGAAAGAAAAGAAATATTACGGTGGGCTACTCGGGCAGCCTTCTGAAATGAAAACACACCGGGACGCTGATCCAACACAACGGTCAGACAGCGTCTCAGTTGGTCAGGAAGGGACAGAGGGACGAACCTGCCGCAAGTGCTGCTTTGGGGTCAGGAGGGCACTTTGCTCCGGCAGGTGCCCGTGACGCCATACCTTGTATCTGTCCATCGGGTCCTCCTGCTGCAGCTGGCTCTCGCGCATCGCCTGATATTCCTTCTCATATTTCTTCAGCTTCTTGGTTGGTACCTGCAGGGTCAGAGGAGAAGCAGTTAGACCAGGAGGCGATTTAGGAAAACATCTTCTGAGGTGTTTCCTCACCAAGTCTCTGGCATTCTGAGGGGGCTCGCCCAACTCAAAGTTAGGGGGCAACCATCTAGATTCCAGAGGAGGGGCCGACCGCAAATTAACTCTCTCTCTGAAAGTCCACATGTGGACTGTAGGCCTGAGTCTGCAGCCGAGGCCACCACACCTGCCCCACTCTGCTGTAACTGCACAAAAGCTGCCAAAGGGCACGTGAGCAAATGTATCTGGCCGTGTTCTCACAAACCTTTTTACAAAAACAGGCTGTAGTTTCTCTAGCTCTGTTCTGAGAGACGCTGACATACCACACCCTTTTCTCGTTAATGTATTTGCCAGCACTATTAATTTTGTTAACTACCTTCCCTTCAGTAAAATTCACTCAAAACAGCCTTTTTTGAAAACAAAGTTAATTTACCAGACAGAAATAAGATTCTAAAGTTGGTCACTGAAAGCTCAAAAAAAAAAAAAAAAAGGAACCATTGTGCTGAAGGAGGTGACAGGAAATCATCTAAATGGCTCATCTGCTTCTTGCTAGAAATATGACATCTTTAAAAAGCAGTGGTAGTCTACTCTTTTCTGAGAAAAGACTAGAAACTTACAGAACCTTAGGATTTTAAAAATAAATAAGCAAGCATTTGGCACTGGAGACACAGAGTGTGAATGCAGTCCATGCCTGTAAAATGACAGGCAAGCCAACTTCCAGTTCAGAGTGGTGTCAGGAGAATTAAATGATGTGGGTAAAGTATCTAAAATCATGCATGGTTCGTGGAAATTCTTAAATTGTTTTTAATGTTATCCCCTCAAAATTAAAATATTATAATTATGTTCCATTAATCTGTTCTATTATGTTCCATAGAACAGATTAAATCTACCCTTCAGCTTTCCTTGGATAATCAAAATGATATCATCCCTTTAGAAATCAAAATCTTAATGTTTAGGTCCTAAAGGAAGTGACTGAAAGTGAAGTGAAACAGCTTATCCAATTTTCTAAGGATTATAGACGTGCTATTCAGCCGAGTTCTCAGGGACCCGGTGAAGGCAAGGGTGAGGGGCTGATGTCCCTGCGCGTCTGTCACGGTGTCTGCAGGAGAGGCCCCGCCAATGCTCCTCTCAGCAGACTGCTCCTTGTCAAGTTCAAAATACGGAGTTTAGAAAACACAAGCGTGTGTGTGTGTGTGTGTGTGTGTGTGTGTGTGTGTGTGAGAGAGAGAGAGAGGGGGGGGGGAGAGAGAGAGAGAGAGAATATGGACTAGCACCCAGAACAGATGTGAAATTATCATGCAGCTTTCTGGGTTGAGAAAGGTTTAATTCTCTGGAATCTGGCCAGAGAAATTTATTAAAAAAAAAACAAGAATGAAGCAGAGCCAACCATCTCATGGTAATTGCTTTGCTCCACCCACCCAGGAGCACTGTGAAGGGCAGAACGATCTGCCAACAGGCCAGTCTTCGTCCAGCCTGTGGGGGCTATCTCCCAGTCCAGCAAGAAGACGGGCGCGCCCCAGCATGTGACTGAATTGCAGAGCCTCTAACCTGTTGACAACTGTGGTGAGCACGCTAACCTGTTACCGCGTGTCTCTAGGGAACCACACCCACACACTGGGACTGACCACACGCACAGCAGGAAAAAGGCAGCACCTGCAAACTGCGGGGCCCCAAGGTCATCAGACAAACAAGGACATTCTACATGATCATGCGATAAGACAACATCATTTTTCCTGACCTTGAGAAGGGCCTCAATTTCTCCTAGTTTTCTTTTCTCTGTATGTATTAATCATACACTTGGGGGAAAAAGACTCAATTTGAAATGGCAATCACGAGCACTGGAGGCAGAGAGGGAAGAAGCCTGAGAGCTCTGAGCAGGGACAGGTGTTTCATGTGTAACCCCTGGGGCAGGGGCCAAGGGGAGGAGGGCCTACCCGGGTCGCCGTTTACCCACAGATCACAAGTATTTCACTATTTTCAAAACAGCACATTGGTACCAGGCTGAACACCAGGCCTGGGTGGAAGTATTTTCTACGTGGTTCTAAATGGATCCGCTCACCAGTGACTCAATTCATATGGCAAGCTTGCTTCTAGAGAATTTCTTCTCAAAGTACATATTTTAATATTCAAACATGTACTGAGATGTTTTTAAAAGTAAAAGAGTGTCCTTTTAAAAGTCAACCTTGCTACTTATGTTAAGAGGTTCATTTCCAAGTGAAATTTTTTAAAAACCACACTGAACACTCTCAATAAGCTAATCCTTTCCCATCTGGCTGAGATTCTAGGATGTTTGGCTTCAGCTTGCTCAGGGAAACAGAACAAGTTCCCAGAACAATATGTTGCTAGGAAACCTTCCAAGCTTATTTATCTTGTGCTGTGGGGTGATATTGAGCAACCACTCTGTGATTGGCACAGAGTGAAAGCAGGCAAAAAAAGAGCAGAGGAGGAAGAGACAGGGGAGCTGACAGGAAACTCCTGTTATTTACGACATACAGAAAATGGATGGTTACAGTTCCTGAAACTATATTCCACGACAAAACTGATTTTATTGTGGGTACTGTGATTTTAATTAAAGGAACATAAAGACATCAAGAATTATTGCAATGGAAACAAACTATTGCCTCAAGAGCAATTCAGGATTGCTCTCCTTAAGTTAAATACACTTAATGCAAATGTGCACCTGAAGAGTATGCGAAGTAAGGAAGACCAATTCTTCTAAGTGTTTACCTAATTTGGGGTTCTGTTCCACCAAGCATCCGTCCTCTGCCTGTGCAAAGCCTCCTATTTGACTAAATTCAGCCAAGTGTGTTTCGGGATGCAAATCTGATGTTATTCCCCTTCCTAACTGTTTAACTGCTTCCTGTTGCACGTAGGATAAAGAGAGGAACACCTGGCCGGGCTCTGCAGGGTGTGGTCTCTACCTGAGCCCCCTCACCCTCCCCATCCCCATCTGGGCTCGTGCTCTCTGGGAAGGGTGGAAAAGGACCCAAACAGAGGCAAAAGGCTATCGTTAGGATTTCTGGTTCTATTTCTACTGCACCTCTTTAAAACGTCTATATTTGTGCCAATTTTATTAAAGTACACACCCATGATTTATTTTTAAATGAATATTACATATTCAAGGTCAAAAGAGACAACCAGTCTCTGCTCCGGCCAGAGCGGTCTTCCCCTGGGTTCTTTAACACACCAGGCTCTGCCCTGTCTTATGGTTCTGCACTTGCTTTGATTCTGCTGAGATGCATCTGGCATATTCACCTCAAGATTCCAATTTAAAACGTCTGAGGTGTGATTCTCAGTTTTTATAAAGCTTCTCAGGCAATCTTGATGGAGTGTCCATTTGAAAGCCCCTGGATTAAAATATCAAGTGCTGGGCAGGGAGGAGTAGAAAAGGCCAGGAAGGCTTTTATGAACTCACCTGAGAACATAACTACCAGTTCCTAAGAGAATACCCATTCTGAGTTTCAAACAACCAATTTATAAAGAAAGTTTAGGAGAGAATCAATTTATAAGAACTGGAAGGACTATTTTTGATGCTCTAAAATATTTCAAGAACCTATTATATAAACAGTTTGAATCTAAGGACAAAATCAAGTTTTAAATGAGGAGAAAACCATATGCGCATCAAGAACAACTACTGAAGCAACAGAGTTTCTCTCAATACCAGATGTACGGTGGTCTGGGGGATAAATGGGTTTGCGTTCGAGAGCCTGCTCCATCACATATTAGCAATGTAATTTTATAAGCAAATCATTTAAAGCTCTGACTTAAAGCTTCGATTCCTTTTTTTTTAATGAAGGTAACAGAAATGACAGCGACTGTGACCACCCCCTTTCACTGAGCACGCGATGCACCACGCCGCAGCACTGAGATGTGCACCTCACTCACTTTATCTTGCCTTAGCCTCACAAAGCTGAGCTGGGTCTACCAGGCCCACTCTGTAAAGTGAGCATGCTGAGAAAGACTAAGTAACATGCTTAGGGACCACAGTAAGAACTAGCGCAACAGGCCTTTCTGACACCAAAGGCAAACCCTTAATTGCAACATGTCCCATGCCCGTCACCTATACTGCCTGTCATCTAGCACACCAGCTTCAACCCCAGAACCCCATGAACCTCATCAGAAGCCTGCTGTAACCACCAAACTAATCCACAGCAAGATGATGGAGATGTTGCTATTTTAATTCCTGCCTGGGCAATAATGAACCCAAGATACCTGTCCTATTACCCAGCATAAAAGAGGAATCCAGAAAAATACAAACACCTTCACCCTGAACTTCCCGGGCCAGAAAAAGGAGAAGATCACCCAGACCCTGGGGCAGCTGAACCAGGAATTTAACTCTGGGAGAAGCCTGCTTAAAAGTCCATAAAGAACTGAGAGGGGGCAGATGGGAATGATTTATCATCCTCCTCTTCCAGCCTTTTGAAAACAAGTACTGAGGCATAAAGCACCCAGGAGACTTACAGCTTAAAGCAAATTACCTCTCAGATGGAACATTTTTTGAGAATGTCCTCCTTCTCTATTATTTCCTGTGCTTTCCCCTATTTCTTTCTGTCCCCACTGCTTCATGCACCGATGTGCACACAGACTGCCGGGTTCTTTCCTTCACCCACGTGCGACAGCTGCAGCTGGGGCCCCAGCCCTCCTTCTGCTGGGTTCTAAATCTGCTTTGCTCAGATTCTTTGCACTTGAAGGACAGAGAAAGACATTTTCTCTCTTCTTGTAAGCAAGACAAATTCTTCTCACTATACTGGATATCCTAAATTTTAGGTTGAATTATGGAAATCCTGTTATTTTTCCCTTTGTAAAAATTAAGAAGTAATAATATCTTAAGTTGGCATGCTTCTATTTCTTTTATTTGTGGGGGGAGGTACTCAAAATCCACTGTAATATCTCAAGTAAAATTCCACTTCTGAATGAATCTTTGGTTAGAAATATACCACTTAAAACTTTTATAATGGTGCTTGAAAAGTAGAATCACTACTAAGTGCTAAAAATTAAGATTGTAAGATAGTAAGTAATACACTAAACCTGGTTACATGTTGAATGGTATTGGTCTCATTCCAGGGAGTAGATTAACCAGATGTAGTCCCCAAACTGGGCCACGGAAAGCTAATACAGCTGTGCATTCAGAGGGAGCTAATTAAGCTTATTTAAAACTAGACAACAAGGCAGGAGAGAAAGAACGACAGGGGAGTCAAGTAGGACACTGTTCTCGATGATCAGCAAGTGCTCCATTCATTACAATGGTGCTGGCCCTGCCACCAGGGGAGGCTAAGAAACCTGAAGTAATAACACTTTACATCAGCTGCCACTGACAATCAGATCACAAGTAAATACATACCTCATGCTCATGGTAGGCAGAGGGCTAGAGACATTTATACTACATAAAATTTAATTCAAGATTAATATGCCGAGCAGTAGCTGTATAAAACCACCAGAGTCTTCAGAGAGATTCAAGTTTACTATTCCAATACTGCGGAAAATGCCCAGTGGGAAATAGAGGGAAGAAGGCCCTTGGCTGTGCTCTCTGCCTTTGAAAGCTGCACAGGAAATCGGTTAGAAGCCATCAGCAGCAGTGTTAAGGTGCGTGGTGATCACATTGCCACTTTTATATATCAACTTTTTAACATGGGAAGAAAACATCCCTACTTTGTATTTTAAAAAATCACCCACTTAACAAATATTTATTGATTATCCACTATGGAGCAGGCACGGCCATCCAGGAACAAAGGCACAGGCTGTCCCATTCGGTTGGTGGAGGGAAGTCTTTACACAGACAGCCCGCAACCAAAATACACAAGTACAAAGTAAGCAGAGGCCACGGTGGAGGTCTCCCTCCACCTCCCACTTTAAAAAAAAAAAAAATATTGTTGTTCAAGTACAGTTGTCTGCATTTCCCCCCACCACTCCCCCCACACCTGAGCCATCCTCACTTCACTTCCCTGATTCCATCTCCCACTTCGTTTTGTCCATGAATCCTTTATAGCTGTTCCTGGAAACCCTTCCCCCTTTCCCCTCATCATCTCCTCCCACCTCCTCCTGGTTATTATTGTCAGTTCATTCTTAATTTCAATGTCTCTGGTTTTATTTTGCTTGCTTGTTTGTTTTGTTGATTATGTTTCACTTATAGGTGAGATCATACGGTATTTGTTTTTCACCTCCTGGCTTATTTCACTTAAGCATAATGCTCTGTAGTTCCATCCATGCTGTCAAAAGGTTAGGAGCTCCTTCTTTCTTCTGTGTAGTATTCCATTGTGTAAATGTACCATAGTTTTTTGATCCATTCACTTACTGACGGGTACATAGGTTGCTTCTAGCACTTGGCTAATGTAAATTGTGCTGCAATGAACACTGGGGTGCATAGGTTCTTCTGGATTAATGTTTCAAGGTTCTTAGCGTATATTTCCAGCAGTGGAATTGCCCGGTCAGGGCTCTACTCTACTTCTAACCACTGAGACCTGAGGCTCAGACCTGAAGAACAAGTCGGGTCAGCCTTGGACAAGCAGGGAATAATGGGCTCCGGAGGTGGCTAGGCCCAGCACAAGAGAGAAGAGGGCCCTGTTCAAAGTGGCGACTTCAAGATGGTGACAGAGCATCACATTACATGCAGGGACCTGCGTACTGCACAGTCCACATGCCCAGGAAGTGGCTCTGGGAAGGATGGGTGCAGCGGGCGCTAAAGGCCAGTGGAGCCGAGCAGGGAGAGAAGTGACCACGGAGGCTGAAGTGGTACGAGGTGCACAGGCACCAAGCAGAGGTGCAGGGCTCCAGGCACCAAACCCACAGAACAGCCTCTGGTGTCTCCTTCAGTTCCCTGCAGTTACCAAAGAGCTATTGTGTAAGCCAGGCTGTTGCCTAAGTACTCGACACTGAGGGGAAGACAAAGAAGATAGTCTTTGCTTTTAAGAAGCTTACAAATAATTCTATAATTTAGGGTGGAATAGGATAAG
The DNA here is from genome assembly GCA_004027475.1 of Anoura caudifer. Lineage (NCBI taxonomy): Eukaryota > Metazoa > Chordata > Mammalia > Chiroptera > Phyllostomidae > Anoura > Anoura caudifer. Next base: position 60,014 of record PVKU01000098.1, read on the forward strand.
TTCCACAGTGGAGTATAAGCACCAATTTGTGGGAGACTGAAAGCATGAGATTACTCACTTGAGGCAGAGTGTGAAAACACACAGACAGCAGGACTGAAATCTGACTGACATTAGCACTCTCAGCCTGCAGAGCCATGTTGCGCCGTGCCACTGTGGGCATGGCAACACGTCAGCACTTCCTGGGTGCCAGACACAGAACACCGCCACACCTGCACTAGTTCATGCTCACCTCGCAGCGATGATGTAGTGCCACTACCTCCTCACTTTACAGAGGAGGAAACGGACCCCTCAGGTTAAATAAGCTGTCCAAGGTCACAGAGCTAGCCAATTCCAGTCCACACAGCCCAGGTCCAAAGTCTTTGCTCTGAACTGCTACATGGCACTACTGTTCACTAACCTTGTCTTAGTTTGTTTTTAAAAAATCTGTGTGCTTCACTCATGCCCTTTTTATTTTTTCTCCCTGGTCTTCTGTTGTCATTTAACCTTTTTATCTGCTCTGTCGGCTATATATACTGCCTCAAATTGGCAAAGAGAGATACAAGAAAAATTTTCTTTTCCCAAAAGAAAGAATTTTTCTTTTCCCAAAAGAAAGTCTGTCTGTCTGTCATCACCAGGAGCCAGAGTTGGCACAAACAGCAACAGGAAATACACTTAGGTATGAATTTCTGAGAGAAGATGACACACGCAATGCTACTTCCTCTGGAGCTGACGACAGCCCTGGCGCATCAACGAGAGCCGATGGAGTTATGGACGACTACTACCGACTCACTGATCACTGTGAACGCTGAGTCAATGAACTCCAGGAACGTGCACACAGCTCTCAGGGTTCCCATGACCCAACGCTGGTTCTGTTCCTTCCAGGATTGGGAAGCACATGTATGCACTCGATTCAACAAATACCAACTGTGTGCAAGGCACTACGCCAGATGCTATGTGGGACCCGAAGATACCCATGACACAACCCTTTTATCAATAAACAACATAAGCCTCATGCTATAATTGGTTGAGAGGAAAATGTTTTCACAAATACACCAGGAAACTTAGGGAAGACTTTAAGGGGGAACATGCATGTAATCAATGTCTTGTCCTAGGAGGAGCTTTTGATATTGACCATCCATAAACATCAGGATCTTTTTTTCAGTAGGTAACAGTAGCCTCCAAGGACTGCAGACGGAAGGCCACAGGTGCCTCCCCACTACCTTCCCCCAGGGTGGGCAGCACAGCTTGTTGAGTGGCAGTCAACAGGCCCACAGCACTCTGCCACAGCGGCTGTCCTGCAGGTGTCCAGCTGCCCGGCATGCCAGAATCTAACTGAGATTTATGCAAGGCTAGAGGGGCCTGTTAGTATTTTTAGCCAATTTAATTTAAGATTATAACATCCTTTATGCTAATCAGAAAACCCTCTCATATAGATTTAAATATAAGCAGGGTAAATTATAGCAGTTAACTCCTGATTAGGGTCTTTCCAATGCTAACCAAACTAACCCTAGACTGCATTTCCATATCAGGCTGCCGCAAATATTAATCAAGCCCAAGGTGTAGACTAAAACTGACATACATTACACCATGCTGTGTAGGGTGGAGTATTTAATGTGAATTACAGAGAGCATAACAGGAGCGTGGGGCTGTAAGAGGTGCAGAGAAGGACAAGATACGGAGGGAACCACTCGTATTGCTCATTTCTTTCCTCATTCCATAAGGGAAGCAGTGAGAGTGCTGCAAGCAAAGCTAAAGACCAGGGCCTCCTAACTGTGTGAGCTGCTCTGCTTGTCTGAGTGAGGAGCTAGACGCCCCAGTGGAAGGCACCTGCAGAGCCGGCTAGGAACAACACACTGGCGCCAGATGGTGGAAGGTCTGAGCTTCTGCCAACTGAAAGTGTGAACCAGCTCTGGTGGTCACCAGTGCAGTGACCGTATTCTCTGATACGACAACCAGGCACATTGTCCTTACAGATGTTTGCACCCATTCTGGATATGAGGGGCAATTTGGAACAGAAAAGAACCTAAAATACTAAAACATTTTTTACTGTTCTGTAGCTTAAAGGGCTTATAAGGTAGAATATTTGACATTAGAACTATCTTTAAAAAAATAAAAAGTCTTGTCCCAGTATTGATAAGAAATCACTGAGGTTTTAAAATAGAGTAATAAAAGGATCACAACTACTGGTAAAAATGTTCTTCTGGAAACGATGTGCATGCTAAACCACACGGGAGGACAAAGAAAAGGAGGAAGGTGGCAAGTAAAACAATGTTTAGAAAGTTACAAAAACAGCTCAGGAGAAAGGCCTTTGGGAAGAAGGGGACAGGAGAAATAGACAGAAAGAACCATTAAAACCAGTAAGAGGTCTTCCAAGCAAGTCTTCCCTGGTGGTTTAGGTCAAGGGATCCCTCTCCTCCTTCAACTTCTTTAGAATTAGCTTATACCACTCATTTAATCATCACAGATGGCTTTGAAAAGATTTTCCTGGGGTATACATTTTCCTAACCTAAATAGGACTAAATAAATAAATAAATAAATAAATAAACCCCAAAACAAATGAACAAAAACAAACCCAGCCAGCCCAGCCTTACTCAAACTTGATGCCCCCTGCTCTGATCCAACACAAAGCTGAACATTTAGTAGATGCGTGAAGCAGATTCGTTCAGTTAAGTTTATTCCTAATATCTCATGGTTCAAGTGTATTTTGTTAATTAGTTAACACAGTGGAAATTTTTTAAAAGGCAGACAAAGGCTATGCACGTACATTTCCCCTGAGTACGGGTATGCGAGGAGCTGTGTGATGACATAGAGCTGATAAGTGGAAAGACATCGAAATCCACTTAACACGGGGTATTTCTGTTACCTAGATGAGAAGATTGTGGTAACCAATTAAAAGTGGCAGTTTTCCTTGACATGTTTGACAGAGCCCATAATTCCCTCTGCTCTGTGAGGCGATTTCTAAAACAGCACACGAGAATGAGACTATTTGAGGAGAGTTTTTATGCTGCGCAACTGATACTATTTGAAATTGAAAATTTATTTCTTTAATCTTGGGAATGGGGTGGGAGACATGGAGGAAGAGGAGGCATATATTTGACAATCAATAAGAATAAGTCTAACAGAATTCTCATTTTGGAGAAAAGGTAATATCAAAAATTGACTGAATTACTTTGATGCACAGGGTAGATCAAATGGGAGTATATTTGAAATTAGGGTTGGCCACAGATAAAAGAAAAGCCATAATTAGCTGTTCTGTGTGCCTGTTTAAGTCCATGTACTGTTGCTTATACATGAATGATTGCTCTCTGAAGCTTGGTGTGGAGGGGCATTTATGTTCCCATTTCCATGGAAACGGTGAGGGGGCAAGAAACATAGGTTTGGGGAAATGTCTATTTCAACCCTTGCTTCTCTCCTGCCCGCCCGGCACACATTTCCATGGAAACGGGAATTGAAAGGCCTCCAGTAGCTGCAAGTGAAAGCTCAGTCACAGATTGCAGCTGTTTGAATGTCAGCTGAGAGCTGCAAATGACAGGTTAGAGCAGCTGTTAAAATTTTTAAATGATGTTTTCCCTAATAAATTCTCCTCTGTAACAATTTACAAGGGGGAAGCTGACTCTGTAACTAGCACGAGGAAGAATGCTCAAAGGGATCTTGGGAGGCTCAGGCTTTGTTGTCCTTTACGATTCCAGGCATCAGGTATCATGTTAAAACCAGCGACTGCAGCAGGAAACGAGGTGCAGTGAAGAGTCTGCTGTCAAGTCACTCTGATGTCAGACTTCCTCCAAATGGCAGACGTGTAAAAAGTACGGAGGGACTCATTAAAGAGGGATCTAATTTAAAAACTCATTATATTTTATTACAAGAAACTATGTGAAGATTGTCAGTTACAGCTAGCACTGGAACACTGAGCCCAACGAACTCGGTGAGGGGCCCAGACTTAAGCATTTGTAAAGAATTCTATAAACATACACAATCGCTATCCAAATCTCCTCGGTTCCTGAGTCCAAATAGAGAGGTATACCCGTTATTTCTCTAGCAAAGCATAATTGGAAAGGACAGGCCAGACTTGCTAAAGACTCCCTTTTCCCCTCTACATCCAAGGGCTTTAGAATACATACATAAAATGATTTATAGATGGAAAATGTGTTAAAAGCTTTTAGCTCAAGGGGAAATAGCCTCATCAATAACCTGAAATGAATGCTATCCTTTTAAACATATATAAAGGTTGAAAAAGAAAAAAAAAAGGAATTCTTTTTGTTTACATGTCCATAAGTCAGTTTTACCTCTGAGGTAGTTTTTTACTCTTTTTGGAGAGGTCGTTATTCTAAATTGTTCACTATAACTTGGCTTCTACTACACATGCCTCAGGCAAATAAAAACCCTGAACATTGCCTAAGACAATTCAGCAGAATGGAGTCAAGAGCACTAGCTGGTGGAGAGACAAGGAGGAATATTAGAACAGTCTTTCCAGGCTTCTCATCTTTACCGCTACCTCCAAAGTGATGTTTCCCAGATGAGAAAATGAGCATAAACCACAATGGAGCTCCAAGTTGGGATACTCGGTTTTCACTGTTGGCTCCCACCTAATTCTGATTATGTAATCTATATGAGCCCGCACTGGGGACCTTATCACTTAGCACCAGGTAATGCTCATCCCAACATTTATGAGTAAGACAGTCTCTGACTGCCAGGTGTCTATGTTTTTAATGAAGTGTTGCTATTTTTAAATTAAACTCATAAGAAATATACTGGGTAGCTCTCCTTCCCCATGCCTCATCACCACATAGACCTTGATGTGCAAGAGCATAGTACTGAGGTTTTATAAATGTCACTTATGATGTGACATTTAATTTAAGCAATAAAATGCAGATTAATAGATGAAAAATAGATGTGACTTCTTAGGACCCAGGGTGAGTCTATAAATATGGGACCAAAGTAATGGATAAATTCTGACACTTTCCAATTCTACACAAACATTTTTTCTTTCTCTTTTCTAAGCAAATTTTTACTGACTAACAGTTTCCTGAGATACAATTTCAAGGGATTATTTATAAATGCAGAAATGCAAGGACTAAACAAAAGTAAATCAAACTCCATATTAAGTGGTTTACTTCATCTCCTATGAACAAAGAAAATGAAAAAAGGACACAGAAGCCATCTTGAAGGAGCTCCCAATAGCAAAAAGGGAATAATTTGAACATTAAAATAAATATTTGAACAAAAGAGAAAATTCAATAAAACAGAAAATCTTGAGTCCATATATACATGTATATATCTCATATATATTAATATATAAAAAGGAGGACACCTCCCAAAAAACAGAATCATCTTCTGGAGGGCAGGCCCCTTGCAGTACAGGCTTCCCCCACTAGGTGAGTGTTCTAGGAACCCATCTGCATCAGTGTACCAGCTGGCATCATTGTAAGAGGCTGTGTTTAGCTTCAGTGAATTATTTTTTTGAAGACCCTTTCAACACATTTGCCAATTTCATGGTGGGTAATTTACGAGCATACCTGCCCACACCATGCTGAGTGTTCAGAAGTTTTTGACCAAAAACGGCATGACCCCTGAGCCCCACCCACCCTATTTACTCGATCTCACCCAGAGCGAATTTTCTTTTTTTCCCTGAATAAAAAAAAGTCCTCCAAGGGAAATGCTTTGCCCATACTGAAGCGGTGAAACAGAAACCAGCAGAGACACCAAAAGGCATCGAGACCGATGAGTCCAAAAACTGAGCAGTGCGAAAAACATCTCAATAGGTGTGTTGCATCAAATGGAGAGCACTTTGAAGGTGACTTAAGTGTAAACATGTAAGAATAAATGCACAATTTTTTATAAATAAATCCTGGGGTTTTGGGCCCCCATGTACAAACATATACGTGTGTGCACATACACATGCACATGTGTTCATATGTATACATGCACGTATACGTGTGTGCATGCACATATATGTACACACATGCACATATATGCGTGTATATATATTGAAAGTCTGGTAAGGAATGGGGTATTTACAGAAATTCAAAGCACCTCCCCACAAACTTCTCATTAGTTATGGAGGAGAACAAGCAATTTCATGGAGCTCCTGGCAGGAACCGCCCTTAGTCAAAACGGTCATAGCAGGACAATCCACAGCCTGGCTCCATCTGACAGGGTGGACGCAGGGAGGAACACACAGCATCATCTCTAGGATGTCCTGGTCAGAGCGTGCACCCCAGACCTCAGTATGAGGAAACCCAGACAAATCCATATTGAGAGACATTCTACTGATAACTAGCTTGTAATCTTCAAAAGTATCAAGGTTATAAAGGTCAAAGAAAGACAGAGACCATTTCAAATCAAAGTACCTGGCTCAGAATTGGTCTTGAAATTTTCCTCTTAAAAAATAAATAACTACTCTTTGATCTTTTACAGAAAAGGACTGACTTTCTGGAGTGGTTTTGATATAACCCTACACGGAGAAAAGATAAGTAAGTACCAGATGGTTTCTCTGGGTCCCTTCTGATCTACCAATTCCACCCTGTTGACCATCTACCTGCTTACCTGTCACTTAGAACGCAAGGGACTGTGGAGCTCAGAACCTCACCGGACAGGCAAATGACCACATTTCTCCAAAGAACAGAACACGATCAACCTCAGGAAAGCTGTTCGTAACTGAGTTCTCACTGTAACGGTAAGAAGGGAGTTCTCGAAAACCTGCACCTCGACACACGGCGGGCGGCAGACAGCAGCCAGCACAGGCCAGCACGCACGGTCTTCCTGCGGCGTGGCTGCCACTGGACCGCAGGCTCAACCAGGAACAATTAGAAACAGAACCTTTAAATTTTTTTTTTTAAGTTAAATACAGTATTAATGAAGCCTTCTGATATAAAACAGGCTTCATCTTTTTGCTTCCTGCAGTGCCTTGGAGACTGATGGCAAATAGTAAATGAACCTCTATAGTGCGATCCTGTTTGCTTCCTAACAACTTCAGGGGCTACAGTTGGCCAATGAATCGGCTCTTCGCCCCTTTAGGCAAAGAGCAGAACAGAGCTATCTATGTCATACAAATACAAAAACACCCTGTCTTCTTCCTGTCATCAATTCACCAACTGGCTGAGACAGCTGCTTCTGGTTCAGCAGAGCTGAGTAAAGCACATGACAATAGCTGTCTTCCCTAATCTCTTTTTTAAAATACATGTAAGTCTTGCTAGGGCTGAAGCAAGCTTTTGGCTCAAAGCACCAGCTTCTATTAAGCCTGAAAAGCGTCACAGAGAAAATTCCTAAAAGAGGATCACTGAGAAAAGCATGATCTGCTAGAAGCCCTGAGAAAGGACTTCCCTTATTCAAAGAATGCAAAGTGAGGCTGAGAACTAGGGTATTAGAATATAAGCCTCACCATTAGCACAAATGGTTTTGAATTTTATTCTTAAAATATAATGCAAAAGATCTTTAAAAGATCTCTTTTAAAAGAGACAGGTAATGTTCATCAAGTAACAAAACACTGAGTTTCACTGCAACACGTTCCTTCATTCCCACCCCCAGAGTCTGGAGGAGGCAGAACTATATCGTGAACACCTGGAGGGTAAATAAGACGACCTGCTAAGAGCATCCACATTGCTTAAATCTCACTTTGTTTTAAAAGAGGGGACAATGAAGGGATGATTTTTAAATGTTTCTGGTTAAAATCAAGACGAACAACAACCCCCCACTAAACTTGGGGGTTAAAACAAAACCCAAAGTCTTCCCCACTTGCTAAGTTGGAACCTAATAAATTCTTTTACTTGGACTTTCATATTCACTTGAATTTCAAAATTGCACCCATTACTAGATTATTGTTAATTTTTGTAGGTAGTATATTAATATCATGGTTATAACTTTTTAATTAATTTTTAGAGAGAGAAACATCGACTGGCTGCCTCCCACATGTGCCCTGACCTGAGGTGTTATCTGCCAACATCTTGGTGGACGGGATAGGACTGCACTCCAGCCAAGCAACTGGCCAGGGTCATAATATGGTTAAAATTTTAAAGTCCTTATCTGTTAAGATATATACTTAAGTGTTTGTGATGAAATGATACATCTGAAATTTTTATTTAATATTACATCAAAAATAATTTAGAGAAATGAAACAAGAAAAGCAAGAAACTGATGGTTGTTGAAGCTGGGAGATGGGTACATGGGTATTTACAGTACTCTTCTCCCCACTTTGTGTGTGCTTCATAAGCTCTCTCAGAAAAACAAAAAGGGATTTTTAATGCAACCATATCTTAAGGGTATTATGCTAAGTGAAATAAGCCAGACAGAAAAGGACAAAAACCACATGAGACTTTACCCATATGTGGAATATAAAAATGAACCAAACAAAAAACAAACTCATAGATACAGACAACGGACTGGTGGTCAGCAGAGGGGAAGGGGTGGGGGTGGGGCAAAATGGTAGAGGGGGTTAAATATATGGTGATGGGGGGAAGCTAGACTGTTGGTGGTGAGCACGCAACGGTGGATACAGATATCAAATTACAGTGTTTGCACCTGAGTATTATATAATGCTATTAACCAATGTTACCTCGATTAAGAAAAAAAGGACCCTGTCTCCAAGTACACCCACACTCTATGGTGGTGGTAGTGGTGGTTAGAACTTCAACATGTAAACTAGCACAAGGCAGGGACGGAGTTGAGGGGAGACCTACCCAGATCAACCCATAACAGTGGTTAAGCCACAAACTTTGGAGTCGGACCAGTTCTGAGTCTGCGTACAGTCACTTAGTAGCATTACGACCTGGAGAAGCTGCTTTTCCTCTGGAGGCCTGGATTTCTGCACAGGGCTGTCGGGATGAGGAAATGAGATCCTCTACAAAGGTGCTTGTGGAACAAGGCCTGGCTTACAGTACGCACCCAATAAAGGGCAGTTTTAGTGTGCTGGTACGCCTCAAACAGTTATAATGTTACTTAGTTGATGCTTAATAACCTTTCATGAATTTGGTTTTAAATATAATTCTTACCATTTTCACCCACTAAAATTTTCCAGTCCTCTCCTATGACAGAACCTTGCTCCGGGAAAGCACTAGCCCCACTGAGTATGACACTCAGCTGCCCTGCTGCGAGGGAGCCCCGGCCTAAGGCGAAGCTGAAGAAGGAATTTCTTTCACAGCCTCCTGCAGAGCCCTGCCTTTGAGACATCCCATTCTCCACACCTGACACCAGAGTGAGGGCTTCCAGATGATTCTGGCCCCTAGTCCTCAAGTCACCTCCTCTGGTTCACGTCTTCCCATAAAGGCCCCAGAGGTCGTGGAGCAGGAACAAAACCCACTATGCTCTGTCTGAATTCTGGACATACTGAACCTGTGAGCAGAATGGCCTTATTATTTTAAAATACAATGTTTTGGGGTGGTTTGCAACAGATGTACTAGAACTAGGGACTATAGACAGAACTATTGAATCGCAGAGATATACAGACTACAGGTAATATATAATACAACATATTGCATGTATAATATATATTACAGATATCAAGAGCTGTTAGGATCACAGAAACACAGGGGACTGCAGACAGTACATAATCAACCCCTTCACTTTAAAGACGAGGAAACTGAGGCCAGTCCACAGCTGCCTGATGAGTAACATCAGATCAGGGACATGCATTTAGGTCTCCTTGCTTCCAGCCCTAGGTGCTTTCAAAGCCACAATTATTTCACAATACGGTTCCATGTTATAAAAGCTCTTACTGTCTCTATTATTCAAACTGAAGCATTGAGGATATTCCACGAGCTCTCTGTCCAAGGCCAAACATAATTGTATTTCTGGACGCAGACAATTTACCCTGCTACCCCTGACAGTACCATGACAGGTACTCAATACATGTTTTTTAAAGTAGAGAATTACTAAAATAAGGCAGCTAGAAAAACTATAAATAGTGCAGCTTGGATCTTCAGTGCTTGTGCTTGAAAAATGGAAAGATTTTCAGGTTTGAAATAAGATTTTTAATAAAATCTTTTAATAAAACTATAATTACTCCCCCCACCACCAGGTATTAAATTCTGGAAATCTCACTACAGGCAACCTTTACAATCCTGAACAATGCCCCCAATGTAACTGCTTGATGTTCATCTTCTGACGTATACATAACTCTAACTATGTTTATGAATATAACTATATGTAATGTAAGTAAAATTGGAGGGATCATCTGAGAGTTGCCTGTAAGTATGCATTCTCTCCTTGTTTTTTAATATATTGTTAGCTGGGTCCATGGCCTTCAGCTAAAGATTATGCTTCCAAGCCTTCTTGCATCAAGGTAGGGCCAGTCAGGAGCTCTGGCCAATGAAATGGGTAGAACTGTTAGGCGAAACTCCCTCCCAAGGAAGAGACGCGCTCTCCCTTTCCCATTTTCACCTCCCACCTCCAGTGGCCTGAGGACCAAGGAGATGTGCTGGTGACTTATTGGACCATGCAGAGGAGGGCACCACCCCTGAAGATGACTCACCAACAAGACAGGAAGAGGCTGGGTTCATGACCTCCACGTAGCCACCACAGGTTATCGGCGCTGGGGTCTGGGGGTGGGATGGGGACAGAACTTTTGGGTGACATAAATATCCTAACACTGGATGGCCAGTGGTGATGGATGCACTACTCTGCACTAATCCTTGCTGGGTTCCAACTGGGCTCATGGCTCCCCATCTGAAGATGGGCTTCCGCAGCCTGCCCCACAGCTCGGGGAGCTAGCTGTGGACGGAAGCGAAGGCGATGGGTGCCATTTCCCACCAGCCCTTACAGGGATGAGGGTTTGTCCCCCATCCTTTCTCTTCCGGACAGCGACTCAGCCACAGCTCTCACAGCTCCCTGAACCCACACATGGAAGCCATTTGTGAGAAGGGCAGAGCTGTCCTGCCAGCCTTTGACCTCTCATCCCTGAACTATACGTGAGAATTTTAAGATAGTACAATTAATTATGTTACAAAATATGAAGAATAGAGTTCGCTGCTTAACATTTGTTGAGTGTGAAGTATCTTAGGCAGCAGCTATCTTTGTGAACCATTTGCAGACCAGCAAGAAGAATGTTCTTATCTAATTACGGAAAAATTTATGCAACAACTTCTGTTAGTTTTCAATATTTAAGATCTGTTGTAGATAAATATACTGGGAATTCTATCCTGGACATTGAAGTTTATATATTGAAGGAATGTTCTAGAAATGATATCGAAACCTTGTAACTTTTAGATATCAAGATTTATTTTCTGAAACAATGAACTGCTACATTATTTTTTTTATGCTACACAACCTCTGGCATTAAAATAGTAATAAGTTTAAAATCTGTCCTTCTCCTTTTTCTTATTTTATTCCAATTAAACTTTAAGATAGGTAAATGGCACAGAAACCTTCTGTGGACAGCTCATCTATATAAGAAAGTCAGGTGTTCACTTACCTGTCACCTGACTTAAAATAGAACAGTGACAGGTAATCCACCAGAAGAGAGGTGCCAGTCGGAAGGCAGCCCCTTTCTCCCCTACGGGAGTCACAGGGTTGAGCCTTACAAACTTTCCACAAAGTAAGGGTTTTGGTAAACATGTCTCTCTTATCGGGCAGATTTTATCGCAAAAAGGAAGTATGCTGTTCTTCAGGCAAGACGAGAGAAACCGCCTGTCCTGAGTGAGAGTCCACAGAACAGCGCAGTTATCCCTGGAGAGGCCTGTTTCAGGGCTGCCGCCTCCACAGCTGTGGTGTGCACGCACGCTGGGACCCCTGGGGGAGACTCCGGAATCCTCCCAGCTGTACGGCTTCACCGCATGGCTCTTGCAAATAAGTACGAAGAGAGTGAACTATGAATGGTACCATCTATGTCACACATGACAGAAACATACGCTTTCACACAGTGCTAGACAGTAATTAAACTTTGGATAATTGTGCTGCTTGATGGCTTTACCAGATGACAATGGCAATAACAGCATTAAAGCTGATGCCATTAAAATGGCATGCATGTCAATTATTTTCCCTATTTTCTAGTTAAAGCACACAGCCTATAAACATCTGGAATAAATTTTATTGTAAAATGAATCCTTTTCTGAAAACCTAGAAGGGACCAGAATTCACAGCTCATTTCAACGAACTGCCATGCCTCATCTCCGAGACTGATACACATTTTCCACATGAAATAAACTTATCTGATTAGACACAGCAGGCACTGTGCCACACAGACTCCATTTCTGCTCTATTCCTCTGAATTTGTTTACGCCTTGCTTTTAAGTCATAAGATGTTTCTAGATGTGGGTGTGTTTTTTTCTGAAAGGAATGAAACTTATTGAGATCAAAGAGCAAGTATTTGGCTTTCTTTGATATCCCTTGTAATAAGGCACAGTACACCTTTGCCACTTGATAAATGCACAGTCCCAGCTTATGCAACGGTGGAACGAGTGTCCGGTCCTTTGGAGTTAGATTCCCAGAACAATGGATGTGAGCTGCTCCATTCACCTTCTCTCACGGGGGCCCCTCTGTGAGATGAGCTGCAGAGGCTGCTGGCAGGACCAAGCAGTGGAATCTATGGAGCAGGCCCCCGTCGAGTATCCCACGCAGACAGAGAGCACCGGGCCTTGTCTCCTGACACCTGCCAGCCACAGACAACGCCACTGCACAAGCCTGTGTGCTTCTTGTTTCATACAAACAATGCATCCACAAAGGCCTAAGTGCCTCCATGCAAAGTTCTCAAAGGTCAAAAGCAAATGTTATCTATATGCTTACTCGACCTATAAAGGAACGGCAGGGCCAAGGAGTTACTGGGACAGCAATGCCAGAAACATGGCAATGAGAGGTCCTTTCCAAACTGAGCAGGGCTTGGGGTTCTGCTCTGAGCCTCGTCAGCACATCGCCAAAGCTCCAGGGAGAAAGTGGGAATCTGGAATCAAAGAAGGCCTGGTGCTAGGAACAGTGCAGAAAATCACTGTCTCCGGAGCCCGCTCCAGCTCTGCCCTCCCCCTCCAAGGCCAGCGCAGCCTCACATCTGGGAGCTAAGGGATCCTGCACTACTCGGTCATGTGTCTCTATGTTTGGCAGCTTAGAAGAATCACTGGAGAAGCAAGGGAGCTTTGATTTTTATAACAAATGATGATTCAATTATATAATAGGAGTATTTGAATGGGCTACATTCGACATCTTAAATCCAGTACGATAGAGAGTGTCATTACCAAGCAAATAACGTGCTCACAAAATTTACTGCCAGTCTTACATTATAAGAACAGTCTCACGGTCTACAAGCATTAGTAAAAAACTCCAAATATCCTCTATAGGGGACCCCTTTACACAGAAGGATAAAGCTTAGCAAAAGTAATAAAACTACTCAAATCATGTAAGTTTACACTCAATTTAGCTATTATATTATTCTGCATGTATCCAACCCAACAGTCCATACTCATTAAATAAAAAATTTGCTTTCTTAGGTATTTTATGGTGTTTTATATCAACTACAAATATCTTTGACATAGTAACAAAGGCGGGCTTCATCAAGGTTAAAAGTTTTTGTGCCAAGGGCATTATCAAGAATGTCAAAAGAGCCCCTCTGACTGGTGTGGTTCAATGAGCTGGGTGTCGTACTGCAAGGTGAAAGGTTGCTGGTTCGATTCCCAGTCAGGGCACATGCCTGGGTTACAGATTCGGTGCCTGGTTGGGGCATGTACAAGAGGCAACTGATAAATGTTTTTCTCACCCATCGATGTTTCTCTCCACCTCTTTCTTCTTCCCTTCCCCTTGTCTCTAAAAATAATAAAATCTTTTTTAAGAAAAGTCAAAAGAATCTATAGAATGGGAGAAAATATTTGCAAGTCACATATCTGTTGAGGGATTCTCATATATCTGATGAAGGTTTAATATCCAGAAAATATAAAGAACTCTTATGACTCAAGAACAAGAGAAACAACACAATTTAAAAAATGGACAAAGACTTAAATAGACATTTCTCCAAGGAAAATATACAAATGGCTAATAAGCACATGAAAAGATGCTCAACATAATTAGTCATTAAGGAAATGCAAATCAGAAACACAACGATACCACTTCACAATCACTAGGATGGCTAGAATAAAACAAAACGAAACAGCAACATCATTCAACAACAGGGTAAAATACACATTAATATTTCTCAACTGGATATGGAACTTTAAATCAAGATTTCTCCCCAATTCAAGTAAACCTTCAGTCAACCGAACAGTTCCACATTCGGCACTTCACTTCCAAGCACATCCTATCACTGAGCTTTCCAATAAGGATGCCGTAGAGTTGACCCAGACGGCTTACATTTTTAGCATCCCAAATCTTTTATAATGACGCACTTTCAATTACTCCTTGTCAGCAACAATGTCTTCATAGTTGCCTCTAAGATAACTGTCCCCGAAATGACAGTTTGCATCCAGATGCCACCATTCTCAAGACTGCAGACACTCCGCTCATATCCTTTTAGCAATCACTCCCGTCCAAAGTTCTCCTTGTGGAAATTTTGGTCCATTTCTCATTCACCTACACCCAGTGCTACATGGCCTTGTATGGTAGCATCACCGATAGCATGCTCAGAGTGTTGTCCCCCACGCCCTACAGGAACGCTGCCACTTCCCAACTGCACCATCGTACATCTCCAAGGCTGTCTTTGAAGACTCAGAAATGGAGAATTTCTGGAAGTTCTGTGCCACAGAAAAGTGCTTACCTGATGTTAAAATGAGTTTCTCAGTATATATGCAGACACACATTCTATTCACGACCTTAGTGTCAAAGCTCCAGTATTTCACTGGAGGCACATTTCTTAAGTCCAGAGTTTTAAAGGGACAACGCCAACTAGGGAACAATGTGTAATTTTGCATGTCTGGGCGCTGACCCGAGAGTACGGGCAAACCCCTTAAAACTGCGCTCACCCTGATCATGCATGTGTGTCTGGGAATTCTAGGAAGAGTTTCCCAAACTCTCCACCTCAAATGGAAGATTTAATTTAGAAGATGCATACAATGGAAAAAACCTCACTGCTGGAGTCAAGAGGTTGGAACTTGGAATTAAAGTTCCAGCTTTGTCACCAGCTCCCTGACTTCCAGACCTTTAGCTTCCGCATGGGTTAGACAACCTTAGGGGGCACTGAGAATTGAATGGGCGATACGAGCCTAGCACCTTGAGACAAAGAGGGCGCTAATGAAATAACCCTTAGCTCCCTCTTCCCACTGCACTACAGGAGGTGTTTCTACCCCCTTTCTCACTATCCTGGAGGCAGGTTTGGGTTTTCTTTCTTTTTCTAGCCCTAGCACAGCACCTGATATAAACTGGGTGCTCAATTTTTGTAAAACAGAATGGAAATTAAGTTTAACTATATACTTCTATGTTTTACAAAAGTCTTGTTTACCACAGGGCTCCAGTCCTCGTTTCATGGCCCTAAACTTTCCTCTGCAAACTTCGCTGGTGCCCAGGACAGAACCTTCGGCTGCCCTGCACACCTGTGTTGTGGAGCCTGCCGGCTTGTCTGTTTCAGTGTCTTCACTAGCACCTGATGCTTTTGCTTGGTGGGAGCAGATCAATACTTTTAAACGTTCCAACTCCTCTTCATTTTGTGCAGTCATCCAGAATTTCCCCCAGCTCTTTCTGCCGCTCTCCATTGTAATATAGCAACTGTTTAATCAATGCGTTATTTTGGTAAAGATTCCCCAGTCATATCCCCAAGTGACTACATGCTGCTCAACGATATGGAGGAATTTACTAGAACACTGACAGGTGTTCAAAGCATTTCACTAACTTTCTGGTGTGAAGTTCTAATCGTTAGTTTTGTTTTTCCCAACACTGAGTTTAAATCTGTGTCTTTAGCAGCCTCTACTCATTAACCATGACCCTGCCTTCTATTCCAGCCCCGCACAACAGTCCCTCAGGAATCTGAAGACGGCTGCCAGCCCTCCAGCACCCTCTCACCCAGCGGCACCGCTTCCCTTGTGACACGAACTCAGGTCAGTTTCACCGGCCTGAACCCTCCACCCATGTGAGATGCCAAGTGTTTTAGCATCATGGTGCCCAGGATTATGACCTTCTCACACATTGTTGACATTTAAAAAGTGTCTATAATACATCTATATTTCCTTAATGATGATGAAGCAACTAAAAGAATACCACATCATAGCAGTCATTCAAGTGCTTTCTCTAAAATACTAAAGTATGCTTCATGATAAAGTTTATAATCCAATCTGAAAGGAAAAAGGAAATAGAACAGAGAGCAGAAGAGTCGCAAAGTGCTGCATTAATTCTTTCTAGACATGGCAACTTTCAGTCTTCAAGTCACATAGAGATCTTCAATCTGAAAGGGCTTGCCCAAGTCTCCCTCTGAAAATGAGAGAATATAGAACTAGAAAGGTCAAGTGCATTGCCAAGTTTAAATCATTAACCTGATGTGTTTGATAGTGCCATAAAATCAATGTCTTCTCTGATTAAAACCTTTTAAACAGCTGCTCATCACCCTACGGGAAAAGTCTAATTCCCTCCGCATGACTACTGAGGCCCCTGCTGCATTGGGTCCTGCTGTCTTCTCCACCTTACCCTGTTTTCCACACTCCATTTATTTAATTTCTTTAAGTTCTTCTTTTGCTCACCTCTGAGACTTAAAATATACTGACTCCTCTTCCCTTCACCCTCACTGTCTCCATCTGACTCAATTCCACCCATCTTCGGGTCTTCCCAGGTCCTAGCTTGGATCAGCCATCCCTAGAATGTACCCACGAACAGGGGAGCCCTGGTTTAGACATCAGGTCCCCCATACATGCCTACAGGACCTGGACCCCCTCTTGCCCCAAAACTCCTAACGTTTTCCCGTGATTACTGTATAGTATGTGCATTGCCTGTTAGGCTGTAAAACCTCTGAAGGTAGGAACCACATTCTCCTGTCTCTCTTCTGTGGTCTTAGCACAGACACATTTGTGGGCACAAAGTACATACTATGCTTAATACAGGATACGGTGTACGAAGGCTCAGTATCTGCTCAAAGGCTGTCAACATGCTGTGCTACACAGAATCCTCTGGGTTTGCATCTCCTCTGTTACCCCAGCTCTGTGATGCTTCACAAACACACTGTTCCAGGCAGATCCTTTCAGATCCTAACTCAGCCAACCAGCTCAGCCAACCAGTCCACCGGGTCCTCTGTACATCTGAGAGGCATGCTGCAAAAAGTGTCCTGCCCTTGTGTACTTTAGTGTCTGTCCTTTACGGAACTGCCCAAAGATAACTTTTAACATAAGCCACATTTGATTCCTGTCTGGTCTTTTAAATCATCGCCTTCTGGACTATTCAGGGTTTTTCCCATTACACTAATAAGTATTCCTAGTTTTTCTCATAGACATACTTGAACAAGTGAATTAAAAATGCGATTTGAATCAGATGGCAACAAACCCAAGCTCAAACAATAACGCTCTCGTTAACATATGCCTTCTCCACAGCCAGGGAAATTCAAAGCAGCCGGACTGTTAACCATATGTGCACTCATTGTGAGTGTGCTTGCTGCAGAACACGCCCCCTTTCCGGGCGTGAAGCACAAGTGCAAACGTGGAACTGGGGGAACTTAGACAGGCACATCCACCTTGGTACCCAAACGCATCAAACACACCAAAGGCAAGCACGCTCTCCTGTTACATGGGAAGATTTCTAAAAGCTGAGGAAGACCAATAATCTGCCCAAGGAGAGGGGCCACAGAGACACTGGAGTAAGGTGGGCCTGCAATGCTGTCGCCTCGGGCATTAGCCTGGCCCAGTGGGGCCTAGCTCCTGGGGCTGGAAGCAGGCTGAATACTACTGAGCTGGTCTCAACAGGTCATGGGTGAGTGGAATTTTCCAGTATGAATTTGTAATGATTTATATAATGGCCGCATATGTTTGATATACAAAAACTACTACAGAGGTTAAAAAATTGAGTAGGCTGAATGCCTTCATTGCACCCCAGAATTAGTAGTTTCATTTTACATTGTATCACTTCCAATTTGTTTAGCCTTTAAAAGGTTTCAATACTTTATTCTCACATCTGCAAAGACTATATACAACAGTTTCTATCATTCCTAATTTGCAGAAATTAATAACTTTCATTCAGTTATTCCATTTACTTACCTGACCACTTTTGGTGGAACAGCTACCATGTTTTGACCTGGTAAGAGTTGAGAAAGTCCTAGTTTCTAGACATGTGTGTTAGCAAATGACCTCTTCTCTCCCTGGGTCCACTCTCGACAACCCTCTTGCACCAAGTGCAGTGTGCTATAAACTCACTTCCGTCAAGGATTATAAAGAGCGTTCACTTCCTGACATAATAGATTAGAGTCCTTCTTAGGAGAAAGATGAACTTGCGGGGCTAGCCCACTCATTCATGCCACTCCTTAGTGAGACAAAGCACACGCAGGTCCACCCCAGCCTTCTCTCTCAGCCTCACGGAGAAGGCTGGTTGCTGAAGGACTTGGATTCTTGTGTAACAGTCCTGAGTGCTAAGTTACACCTTGCTTTCAAATCTTCTTTGAAGAGTTCAAGGCGATGACAAATTAGGCTACACATTTACAGATGATGCTAATACTTTAAATGGAAGATATATTTCCTGTCTCTTTAATAAGAAGAAAGCTATTCAGCCAACACCCAAGAGAGAAAGCAATTTGAACCTTTCAGGAAGAAGCAATAAAAATGACCATTTGACACAAAAGAATCGGATCAGCCTCATTGCCACTGTTGGGCTGGGGGGCACCGCGGAGCTCCCAGGCTTCTAGCGAAAGGTCGTGTTTTAATTGTTAAGAGAAATTTTTGCTGAATCAAGTATTTAGCACATGTTGGGTGGTTTTACCACCACCTTGGGTATACTGAATCCTAAATCATCACAATTACTGTCACAATCTATCAGCTTGGACTGTGCTCACAGATGGCTCAGTAAATGCCTGTGAGACCTTTAATGCACCTGTGGAACGGTAGGACACATGCACTCCAATGCAGCATTAGTGACCTGGAGGTGCTTTCCCAACCCTACACCCAAAGAACAGCCTGCAAAGGGTCTGCCACAAACTATGGAAAAAAAAAAAAACACCCTATAAATGGAAGAGTGGGTTGTTCATCGGGATCCTAAACACTAGGGTTATTCCACAAGAGGACGTCTGAGCAGGCACAGTGGAGTGCAGCTTTCTGAGACAGCATTCCTAAGGCACTGTGCATGGCCGCTGGGTGCTGTTTCCCCGACTAGAGCGCACCTGCCAGCGAAGCCTCAGGAAGAGGGAGAGCTGCACGTGTAACTGGGATCTAGCTAAGCGGTCTGCGGTAAGGCCTTCACAAAAATAAAATGGCTCCTAATGTCATAAAAGATACCATGTGTTCAAGATAAGGCCTGCGATGTATATCCTGATACGAACAATTATGCTGTAGGCTGTCATGGATGCAGGAATATGGACCAGTTTTTCTTTTCTTTTTTCCCTGGGAGAAATCACAAAAGACCCTTAACAAGGGGTGTCTTTGGAAATCACTTCGTATTTTCTAAATTAATACATGTTATTTATTGTTTTAAGGACAACAGGAGTTAAGTGGATAGAATTTGAGTGGTAAAATTACAAGTAATTTGTTTTATTTTGTATTTTAGTTTTTATTTACACATATTTTCCAAATTTTGTATCATCATTATTTTAGTCATTAATGAGGAAAAACCCTTTTAAGTTGCATGATCATTAGAAAACAGGGGCATCTGGCAAGTTTCACTTTAAGTAAACAGATACAAACAGCTACTCTGTCTGTAATCTATATGCATCAACTTTATTACATCATTTCCCTACTCAACACCTACATCTGTAGCATTAAAAGTATCAGTTCCTTAGCATTACACACCAAACCTTTCACAGCCAACCTCTCCTCTTAAATTCCCAGACCTGCTACCTCTCTCACCCCCGTGTTTCTGCAGGTGCTATTCCTTTGATCTGGAACAACTTTTCCTTCCACCTGACCACCTGAGTAATTCCTTTTTTTTCCATGAGAATTCTGTGCAAAGCTTCCACCTTTAAATGGGCACAGACATACATTGCTGGTGGGTAAAATGATACATCTAGCAATTCCACTCCAAGGAATTTCACCTAGACACACTCCCACACATTTCTGAAATGATGACATACAAAAGATTATTCACTGCACCGCTATCAGCGACAGCAAAATACTGGAAAGCACCCTACATACCCATGTATCGGGAGACAGTCAGACACGTTACAGAAACCACAGCTGTGTGGTTTGCCAGCAAACCAAAGGAACAAAGGGGCCTGGAGGCCCTGACACAGAGAATCTCCAACAGACACCCTGAAGTGAGAGAAGCATAAAAGTCCTGCGAAAAGAGAGGGAAAGAATATGTGCAGATCCACTTGTATTTGCACAAAATACTTCTGGAAGGCTGCCCCTGGAACGCTAGTAACTTCACTGGGACAACAGGGATGGGCGGGAAGCTTGGTTGGGTACCTTGCTGTATTTGCCGACACTTGGAAACCCTGAGAACAAATGAACTACTTATTCAAAGTTAAAACTGAAAAAGTTTAAAAATCAGAATGTTAAAGTGTCCACATCTGTATGAAAATATCTCCATTTGCCACATTCTCCTCCATCATTCCTCTACTCACTCATTTGAGTGAATGGGCAAACGGGGGAAGGGGCTAAAGGTACAACTTGCAGTTTCGAAATGACTGAGTCCTGGGGATGAGACACACGCCGCGGCGACCTGAGTTCAATGCACTCCACTGCACGTGTGAAAGCTGCGACGAGAGCGAATCTTAGAAGTTCTCATCACAAAGGAGAAAATGTGCAGCTGTACGGTGATGGATGCTGCTAGACAGACTGTGACCATTTCGTAATACATACAAATATCAAATTATGTTGGTAAACCTGAAACTGTAACATGTCAATTATATCTCCATTTTAAAATGACTTTTCTCTATTTTGATAACTATTTCAGTATAATTGGTTTCCTTTGTAATTTTATGTGCTTTATTTTATGCATTTAAAACAGCTTTCTGACGATGGATCCATGGACTTGACCAAGCTGCCAAATGAGTCCACGACCCCAAAGATGTTTGAAACCCCTGGGCTGCTAAGACAAAGATGGAGCAGACACGATCCAGCATTTCACGGGAGAAAAGACACATCTGGCTGTACTTACCTTTGGGACAAATGAATTTTGATTCACTTCCAAGTTTCAAATAGAATTTAAAAGGGTAACAGAGTGTTTGGCAATTTGGAATTTCCAATCAGGTTTTATCACTTTGTCATTGAGTACAGTGGCACCCCCAACCCTCACCCACAGTTTCACTTTCTGTGGTTTCAGTTACCCACAGTCAACTGCAATCCAAAAACATGAAATGGAAAATTCCAAAAGGAATTAATCAGCTTTAAACTGCACACCATTCTGAGGAGTGTGACGAAATCTCTTGCTGTCTGATTCTATCCCTCCCAGGATGGGACTCATCCCCCCGTCCTGCACATCCAGGCTATTTGTACAGTGCAATGAGACATTTTGAGAGAAACCACATTCACGTAACTTTTATCACATTATTTTGCTGTAGTTATTCTACTTTGTTACTAGTTATTATTGTTCATCTCTCACTGCACCTAATTTATAAACTAACCTGTATCAGAGGAATGTATGTATGTACAGTATCTATAGGTTTTGGGACCATCAGTGGTTTCACGCATCCACTGGAGGCCTTAGAACAAATCCCCCCAAATGAGGGCAGCACTACTGTATAATGTCATTTTTCTGGTGACAAATCTGTGGATACACAGGCTTTGTGACTATAAACTATAAATGCTGTCAAAAAACACAGGTTTATGTATTTTAGACAGCTAACCTAACCGCAGTGATCTCATAATGGGTCAATTATCATATATGTGGTAGACGATTGTCCAGCAATTTCCCCCCTCCTACCTCTATGGTGGAGTGTATTTGCCTGCCCCACTATGTTGAAAGTGGCCTTTTGTCCAAGAGGGCATGGACAAAGTTGAAGTGTGCTAGCTCTAAGCCTAGGCCTTTAAGAGGCATCAAATGTTCCCATTGACCACATCTGGGAACTTCTAAACCCTGTCAAGAGAAGAACACACTCCAGACAGCCTGCTGGTTGCAGAAGAAATGGAGGTGTGGAACAGATCTAACCAAATCTGGGTCCTGGCACTAAGGACGCTCAGCTATGTGTTGCCAAGACCAGCCAAGACCAGCCAAACCCTAGCACCCAAAGACTTGTAAGGCAATAGATTAATGCTTGTTGCTATGTGCCACTGAGATTTATGACTTAACTGCGCAACAAAATCGGAAAAAGAATGAAAAAAATACTTTGAAAACCTTGCCTGATTAAATGACACTCTTCATTCCCTTTTATAAAGAAATCTGATACTCCTGGCATGCTGAATGCTGGTGGTTACTAGGCTATTCCCACAACTGAGTTTATGCTTAAATAAGAGTTAATTATGCTGGTCCCCAAACATTTTATGTTCATAATAAAATAAATGTGAAAAGAAGCTGAACTGCTATTTCTATAAAAACTCAGTTAAGCAATTTGAAAAGACTTGACAAAGATGAGTGATTAAATACAAAAGTCACTGTCACATTAAATGGTGGCAATGCTACCATCGAAGATGTAAAAACCATTATAAAAAAATCTCTCCAAAGTTTGCATTGTATTTCTTCATAAGCTTATTAATTTAATACCCCTCTTAAGGAAACTGAAACTAGAAAGCACTATGTATTTCAGAATTCCTCTTCAAAGAGAGGGGCGTTCATTAATTATCAATTCCTAACAAAACTAATAATAAATAGATATTTATGTTTTAAGTTAAAAATAAATGTTTAAGTTAGCTAGGATGTAGATATTACAATAATCAGAGCCATAGTGTTATTTTTGTTGTGAATCTTGTTTATAAGCCAACTTGTAGTCCACGTATTGAGTGTGAATGCTACAATTTGATTTCATACTGAGCTTGAGCACTGTGGTGAGTTCTTGATATAATACTGGCTTCTCTGGTAATTTAATCATCATTTTAGATTTCCATTAACCAAGTCTAAAAATCTGATTCATTAGACTTTTAAAATACAAGGACCTTGTACGAGGAATAAAACCTGAGCTCTGTCTGCTGACTTACACAGCCCCCGTCATGGTCTGCCCGCCAGCTCTCCAGCCCCATTTCTTCCCACTGTCAGCGTCTGACTCATGTTCCAGCCACACGGACCCACTGTTCTGTTCACATATCCAACTCTCAATCACGCTGGGGCCTTCCCCTCAGAGGTTTCCCTGCCTGAGCTACGCTTTCTCCCGATTCTCCCTTGCATGTCATTCAGATCTCAGGTGATGCCAGTGAGGCTGGCCCTCCCCGACCACCTGGCACAGAACCTGCAGCGGACCGCCTTCGATCACATCACTCCATTTTCAGTCTGCATAACACTGAGCACTGACTGATAAGTGATATCATTAGCTAATAGCTGTGCCTTACCTCTCCTCTAAGTTGTGTAAGATTCACAATTGATACGTGTCTTTCTTTGCCATACCTGGATTCCCTGGGCCAAAATTACAGC
The DNA here is from genome assembly GCA_004027475.1 of Anoura caudifer. Taxonomy (NCBI): domain Eukaryota; kingdom Metazoa; phylum Chordata; class Mammalia; order Chiroptera; family Phyllostomidae; genus Anoura; species Anoura caudifer. The sequence goes on from PVKU01000098.1 coordinate 83,513, forward strand.
ATAGCACACAGCGGCAGGTCAATGACTACTTCTGATTGATTATTAAATTGAATTACAAATATAGGCACCAAAACAAACAAAAAACCTAGAATAAGATTTTTTAACCATGGTGAATATGCTATGGTTTTATCTTTTTTATTTTATTTATTTATTTTTAGACAGAAAGAAAGGGAGGGAGGGAGAGAGGGAGAGAAACATCAATGTGTGGTTGCCTCTCACGTGCCCCCTACTGGGAACCTGGCCTGCAACCCATGCATGTGCCCTGACTGGGAATTGAACCAGTGACCCTTTGGTTCGCAGGCTGCACTGAATCCATTGAACCACACCAACTAGGGCTAAGCTATGATTTTATAAAACAGAAAAAGAAAATGTTAACATGGTCTATGTTTCATGTCCACTGTTCCTAAAACACCTTTCATAAAAAGATATTTTGAATTAACTTTCAAATTAACCCCACCCCCAGAATCAAGTACAAAAAGATTATTTCTGCATTTAACCCTGAAACAGGATTAAATGCAGAAAAGTTCTGATTATTGTCATAGAGGTTAGTTTAATAATTCATATTTATTAACAAAACAACTTAAATAATTTCTGAATAGTGAATTTATTCTGAATAGTGCTCAAAGTTAATCTTTTAAAATCTTGCAAAGAAAGAATCAGTTTAGAATAATATCAACTAATATACATACATATTCCTCTTATTATGTATTAGGTATTCTTAAGTGCTTTCTATGTATTAATGATTAATTCTCACAACCATACAGAGTACCTCTAACAAATATGAATCTAATTTTACAGATGAGAAAAATGAAGCTCAGAGAGGTCAAGTACCCTGCCCAAAGCCAGTGAACTAGTTCAAGGTGAGGTGGGCTTTAACCCAGACAGCCTGGCTCTGGAGTCTGTGCTCATCGCAGGCTCCAGCCGGCCCTGTGTCACATCACCTCACCTCACGTGCGCAGTCAGACTCCTAGGGGTCTGAGCTGTGATTCAGAGGCAGCAAGCTAACTGCACAGGAGAGAACTGGAACTGAGGCTGTGTGTCACCCATGTTCTGCCGTGGGAATGAAGAAGCAGAGAACATGGTGAAGGGGAGATCAATAATGAAGACGCAGAGAGGGAAGTTAATTGGATGGCAAGAGACCTGTTGAACGGCAGCCAGCATCAGCCAGCGCTGCGGCCCAGCTGAATTCTTGCCCTTGCATTTAAAGGGACACATCCTACTGCCCACATCCAAAGGCACCTGTCTTGTTTAAGACAGCTCAAGGTTTCAGTGCTTAAACCGTAAGCACCTTAACTGATGCCAGAACTGATAACCCAAATGAGGGGAGATTTGGATCCTTGTGCTAGACTGAAATTGATCAAATGCTGTCAAAATATGCACACACTAAATAACAAGAATAAAAACTGTTCAGATAATAACATTTTTAAAATATGGATAAATCATCATTAGTTTTATGTTTTCTTCTAATCAACATGTGAAATGTACATCCAGCGAAGAAACAACTGTACTGATTTCACTGTTTTCCCCATCTCCGGCACATGGAATTACTCTTAATTTTTTTTTTAATCTGGCATGTTAGATGAAATCTGTGTGCCAACCTGGTAAGGGGGAAGTAATTTCAGAATGCTTATCCCCTCTCCCACTTACAGAGCAGAGAGACTGTAGCTACCCGAAAGGGCTCCTTTCTTCTCTGGCCCAGGGCTGCTGTTCTGGTGTCTGCCAGTTAAGAACATAAACCTAGCGCCAATGCTGTCTAGATGAGCTTGTCTGGGTGAACAGCTTTTGCAAAAGGACAGTGCTCTAACCACTGACCACCAAGGTCTTACAGGGATGTCGACGAAAAATCCCTAGCTGTGGAACATGGGCAAGTTCAGAATGGCCATCTTTTCTCCACTACATGCTTGGCACCTAGCTTGCCCATTCAAGTTGACATGACAACAATCTCCCCAATTTTATACAGTGGAAAGCTCAGTGATTTTCAATTTCTCTCCATTATTTACACTCCTCACATGGACCCGTGGCTGCTTCTTCCTAAGTAATGCTACTGTTTTTACCCACCAAAAGGACTAACCAGCAAGGGTAGACTAATACACTGCCTTAGTCAAGGGCCTTCATCTAGACACTTGTCAATTCTTTTCACCTGCACTGTGGTAATGTCCTTTAAACTTTTTTCCCTGGGTTACATGGCCCCTGTCAGTCCACCACTACCAGGTTATTGCTGCAGTAATGGATATAACTACTCAGCTGATGGTTTGGCCTGAATACGTCTCTCCTACTGATTCCACATTGCCTTCCCATTATCCTGAGGCTCAACCCAAGACCTGCTGTCCCACCTTCAGGGCAGAAGGCTTCCAGTTTCCTGCAGGGCTCACACAGATTGCCTAAGGAAAGCAATTCACCAGGATGACCTAACTAGTCCTTGTTTTTCTGCCCACCCCTCCTTCCTCCATCCCCAAGTTGCCTTATCTGCTCAGCCCACTCCTTCCTCTAAGGCTTTGACCAAACAGTGTGAACAGATAGTCCTTCCCTTGTTAGAAGGGGGGACAATTAGTAAGCACTTTCTCCCTGCTAAATATTTTACAAGTGGCCAGTTGAATCCTTACAGTAATCCAGCAAGGTAGTACCACGTCCCTCACTTTTCAGAGGAGGAAAGTGAACCTCAGAGGAATTAAGTAATTTACCAGTAAGTCACAGATGTAAAACTTGAACTGAGGACTGTGTAATGTTACACTCCCCAAAGAGTTAACTTCTCAGGCTTTGCAAAAGCTGCTCCCCTGCTCAGAAAGGGCTGACTGCTTTCTACTGGCGGCCCAGCACCCAGTCAGCCTTCAAAGCCTAATTTACAGGCTGAAATTCCAGTACAGATGCCAGAAAAAAGGCTCCTCACACTTCCTGTCTATCCCACTGTGGCAGCCAAGGTTGAGTGGGGGAAAAAAACCAAAAATAAAAAACTCCAAACCTAACTTATATGCTTCTATCGTCACCTTTTAAAGAATTCTTCCACCTTGTTCAACCAGTGGTGATTATTCCCCACTTCGTTCTGCCCTGTAATAGCAAATATCACCCTTGTATTTATTTTGCTTCTCTTTCTTTCTCGACTGTGAGGTCTTTGAAGGAAAGGATTCCATTTATAGCCAGCAACTGTAATAACCCCAAACTGTCTGTAATATTACATATAGCCTTTATTAATATACACCAGACGGTAATGTTCCCTTCCTAACCATTTTAGAGATTAAAAAGTTGCAATAATTCAGAAAATAAATTAACATTTAATCTGAAATATTCAAGCCTGACCAAGAGGACACATTGATTATTAGGCTGGTTCACTGCTCAAACATTAAATCACACATTTTGAATTTAAATACACATTCAAAGCTTCCTTTGGAATGCACGGCATACATAACAAAGGTAACAGGTATAATCTCTCCTTTTATTTATACCGGTCAGGTACAAGAATAACTGGAAACAGTGGAGGTGATAGAGAGGAATGCTGACCACTCCACTCAGAGACAAGCCAGAAAGGAAACTTCAGGGACTCCCACCCTCCCTTAGCTGTTATTACCCCAGGGCCAGAGGCTGCGCAGCATCTAAAGATCCCTGTAGTGCCTGGAGGATGGGGGCAGCAGGGGAGGGTGGGGGAGGAGGGGAGGAAGGCAAGAGGGGAGGGTGAGGGGAGGCCACACTTTTTTTATCTCAAAATGCAAGCCAGTGAATTTCAGCCAGTGAACCACCAAAGAGAGAGAAGCTGTCTGTTGGATTTAAGGGGAGACAGGAATACTGTGTCCAGGGAGGCCCCTTTCTCCACGTTCCCGGAATCATTCTGACCACACTGGAGTTTCCCCTGGCATGCCAACTTCCTCCTGCTGGAATCAGAAGTTCTAAAGTTCTGCTAGTGGTGAGTCTAGTTTAGCTTATCTTAGTAAATATAATACGGGTTTGGGCAATTTCTTATTTTGTGCGTGTCGATGATCTGGAAGACAAGATAAACTCTGCTTGGCTTCCTTATCCTGCTCCTTATCTGTGGGCTGTCTAAAGGGAGCTGTGAAATCAGTGAGATAGCAGCCACATTTGTTTAAGATGTGGATGGAGACTTTTCTGAAATCAACTTAGTGGCTCATAACTAGCCTTGAAACAATTAAATACAATGGAAGAGAACCCAAATACTTCAATATAGCAACAGTAAGTAGTGTTCAGTCAAAGTTTGTTTCAGTCTCATGTGTATGATGACTTGAAATGTGCTTTTTACTGAGTCTCCATGAAAACTGTCAAAAAGCCATAGGGCTGCTTACAAGAAGAACAGATTCAATTTCCACACCAAAACCACTGCAGCTAATGGGATTTTACCACTTAAGGAACCAAGATACCTCATATTATGAAATAAAGTCCAAATACAGAAAGATATTTAATTAATCCGTTACTAAGAAAACTTCTAAATACCTTCGTGATAGTCAACCTAAACCCAGAGGATTTAATGTGTTAGCAAGAATGGAATCTGCTTCACAGTGCAGTCATAAATCAGGCCAAGAAGCAATTTATTTTATACTGTAGAAAATCTGAATATTTATCTCTTTCACACAATTTACAGGGTTCAGCTCAGACAAAGCAAAAAATTCAACATGAAACTAAAGGTAAACGATAAACATGTTATCTTAGTACAATTTTAGTAAAACTTTTCCAGGTGAACCAAAACCAAGTATCACCTCCAAAAGGCTGTGCCCAATCAACTCTCTTAAATTTCAAATCTGATAAGGAAAGCTAAATCTCCAGGAAGTTGTGTCATTAAACTTAGCACCTCAGCATCTAGAGTATTTAAAAGTTTGAGAACTAAATGTCTCCAGGAAGTTGTGTAATTAAATTCAACACCCTGCCCTGGCTGGTGTGGCTCAGCTGGCTGAGCATCTTACAGCAAAGTGAAAGGCTGCTGTTTGAGTCCTGGTCAGCGCACTTGCCTGGGGTGTGAGAGGCAGCCGATGCACGTCTCGCGCACACCAATGTTTCTCTCCCTCCCTTTTTCCCGACCTTCCCCCCCTCTAAAATAACTAAATAAAATCTTTAAAAGATAAAAATTCAGCCCTGGCTGGTGTGGCTCAGTGGAATGAGCACCGGAAGGAGAACCAAAGTTGCCAGTTCAACTCCTAGTTGGGGCACATGCCGGGGTTGCAGGCCAGGTCCCCAGTTTGGGGTGCTTGAGAGGCAACCACACATTGGTGTTTCTCTTCCTCTCTTTCTCCCTCCCTGTCCCTCTAAAAATAAAGAAATAAGAGCTTTAAAAAATAATAATAATAATAATAAAATAAAAGATAAAATTCAACACACTAGTATCTAGACTATTTAGAAGTTTGGTATGCAGAGCAATATTTTGTTTACCATACCTCTGAGGCTTTCCACATTAGTCACCAAATTTAATGTCAAATGAGCTCCAGGGTTTGGAGTAGGAGTCCCCTTTGGGGGACCTTAAGTTGCTATATATCAATATACAGAATACTCATGTCACCTACACATGGAAGAGTGTTTCCTGATAAACATAGTAACATTAATTCATCCGGTTTCCAGTAGGCACGCACGCACGCACACGACACAAGGTCCTCTGCTCACTGAGCCCGGAGGCTTCCTATAACTTGGTCACTTTCTACTTCTCCAACCTACTCTGTCCACGCTGCAGTGCCGCTGTACCTCTCCCTGTTTTCACATCGTCTCCCCTTTGACCTGGAAATTGAAGATGCAGCTCAGACTCCATAAGAGGACCTTGACAACCCCATTAGAACAACATAAAATAGAATTCTGAATTCTTTGGACAAATGTTCATGGTGGAATATTATAAAATCAATGGCTAAAAGGAAGGTTAAAGATGGTCCACAACCATGGACCACTCTACCCTGACTTGGTATTTCTACTGTGGTTAACTGAGGGTTAGTAATGATCTCCACATACTGCATGTTACAAAAATAAATCATGTATATTAAATAGGAAAATAATAAAAAATAGGCTAGATGTTTCTATGTCAATGAACACTTACAGAGGTATGTCATGGCTCTGAATTTGTTTTGCTTTTGCTGTTATTTCTGGCCAGCTGAGTCTTTTAAACTGCATCTATAAAATAGCTACAAAAGCAAAGAGTACAGAGAATCCCTAGGAACTCACTCCTCAGTTTCAACAATTATCAACACATAGTCACCTAGTCTCATCCACATTTTTAACATAATCATGATATTATTGTACCCCCCAAAATCAAATATTCTCTTAATATCACTAAACATCTAATTAGTTGCCAGAATTTCCCCAATTATCTTACAGATGTTTGTTATAGTGTTGAAATCAGCATCTAAACAAGGTCAGTAACTGCGTCTGGCTGATAGAACCCTTAAATCTTTTTAAATCAGTCTCTGAGTTTCTCTCTTTTTTTAAATTGCAATTTACTGTTTGAAGAAATTGCCATACTATATTTTAAGGTTCCTATGCCTTTAAATAGAGAATGAGGATTTCAGATCAGCAAGATAACTGTTATGATATACTGCACTCCATTCTGTTGCTTGTGAAGACTACTACTAAAAAAATGTGTAAGAGGTCACTACAACAATAATTAGGAAAGTTTGTTTAAAAGGTTTGGATCACTGATATCTTAAACTCAACAGCCATTATAAGAATGATATCTACAGAGAAGAAACAACGAGTATTTGCAAGAACTTCACTTTTCTATTCTACCAGGCTATACACATGAAGACCCTTGGAGGATGCCCCCCACCCCAAAATACAAATATTAAGCCCATACTAAGATTAAATTAGAAGTTATTTTCATAATAGTTCTTAGTAATACTGGAATTATTTGTGTGCAAAAGCAGGGAGGGGGCTCCCTGCTTTTATTATTGGGGATAATCATATGCATACAGAAGACAATTATGGGGGGTGAAGTGAAGTTTAGCACTGCAGAAGCCCCAATAACCTCACTACAGACGAAAGCATTTTCACCTGAGTTTTACCCCCAAGACACTTGAAATGTTCTACTAAAGTCTATCAGTGTCTCGTTCTCTAAGAAATCACTGCAAACCTGTAACCCTGGCTGTGGCCTGTAATGCAAAGGCAAGAGCAATACTTCATCTCAGTCCCCAGGAAGCTGTGCCTCAACTGCTGCAGGAATAGAACGACCATGTTAGAAGAGAAGAAACAGCCCCAGAGTGTGTGCGAGGCACCACCTACCATAGACCGGGGCTTGCTGATGGCCACCAGACTAGTGAGGAAGTCTTCATCGTGCAGCTGGCTGAACACATGGGCGTCATAGGCTACCATAATGGAGATTTCTTCCATCATCTTGCCAGCTGGCCTTCACAGCAGCAGCTGCCGCCCAGCTCCAGACCAGGCCGTCCAGGGAAAAATCCCACTGCAGCTCAGTGCCAGTGCACACACCCACCTGAGTGTGAGGGGGTGGAGCGTCAAAGATCCAGAAAGAATAAGAGAGGGGAAAAAGCAGCTGCGGTCACAGGCTTGTCTAGCAATTCACCCCCAGTAGAAAACCAAGGGAGGTCGCTTATCTGTGGAGGAAGTATGCACTGTAAACACCTTCTGCATTCTTAACACAGAGGCTGGAAAATTCACCTTTTGAAAATCTTCTTTAAACTTCAAAAAAGAGAAATCAAGAAAAGTTTCGTAACTGAAAATATCCTATAGGAAAAATTTTTTAATGGATTTATGTTATGCTTTTGGTAATTAGAATTTTTTAAAGTTTATCTTCTTCAGCATTCTTTATGTCAAGATTCTTCTTGAAGGAGCAGTGGATTTTCTTACTGCTTATTTTTTCATATTTACAGGAAATAAATAGATGGTGGCCTTTTGTGTTTCAGAATTGCTAGTATTCTTGGTGCAGTTAAAATTTTTCTCTTGAAGTATGAAAAAAAAGATCCTTTACCCTCTCTGAGTATTCTGTTAAAAAAAAAAGTACCAAAACATAAAAATGACAGGGATGCACTATCAATTAATAATTATTTTCCCTTCTACCACAAAAAAAAAAAAATAATCCCACAAATACTTTAAACAGAATTCTTGATTTGGAGAACTTAGTTTTCTGTTGTTATTCAGAAAGCAACACAAGGTCTCATCTCTAAACTGACTGCTTTTCTCCCTTAAGAAAAAGTTCTTTTCATCTTGTACTTTCAACCTTAGAGGTTTCTTGTAATTCTCCAAATCAGCAGATAGCTATGGCCTTACCCACCAGAATGTATTTTCACATAGAGCTGGCAACTGTAAGTGAGCCTCACCATGCCCAGAGGAAAAATCTGGAAGCTGCCCATGATTATCAATACAAGTTTGCCTAAACTGCCAGGAAATAAAATGTATGCTAATCCCATGGAAAAAGCATTAAGTAAATAATGGGCAGGGTGGGGGAGAACAAAGCTCCTCCAAAAGTTGTTTCCCCAATATTTATAATTAAACTGTTATCTTCCCTGTTTTTTTTTATAGAAGATGATACTGCAGTGCAATGAGAAATATTTTTGCTAGAATTAGAAATCAATTTGGCAAAATTTGTCTACAATCAAATAGATACTGGTAGCACCTTTTCGTTCTAATTACCAATAGCAGTGTTATATTGAGTAAGTTCGTTTGCTTTCAGAAAACAAAAATATCATTTATTTTCCCTTGTTCTCCTAAAGTATCTTCACCTAGAGTAACACGATTGCTTACATAGTACGACGTTCTTCATTTAAATGTGATTAGGAGAGTTTTGCGACTGCTACGCCATTCTAAATTAAACACACACCAATGAAAGGGGAAAAAAACAACATATTGCTAGGAAACAGAAGCAAGTCTAATAGGCTTATTTAAACAGAAAATGCAATAATTTAAATAAATCCCCAAGGTTAAAGCAGCCTCAAACTGCGTTTGATCCTTGTTGGAATTGGTAAGCATTTCTACTGCATATTTTTTCCTACAATGCAGCTTTGTCTTTAAAGCATGGGTCTCGCTAAAAACTTCTCCAGCATATTTATCTTAAGGCTGACTAACCGGGTAAAAACTAAATGATAATCAGGAGACAAGGTATTCCAAGGCGCCCAGGCAGCTCATACCTTTTGAATTCTTTTCTGTCTTTTCGGAAGCACTTTAAAGGGCTCTGTGAGCCTCTTCACGCATTCACGAGCACCAGAAGGTTTCAGCTTTATCTTGCAGCACCGTTTTCTTTCCTAGTTTGCTTTGCTACAGTGACTCAGTGCTTCCACACTGGTATCTGATTAAGGTGCACTGACAAAGACACCTGTTGTGGAAGGTAAAGAAACGACTTCCCACAATGCCCTACTCCCTGCTGGCAACCGCCCAGGGGCAAGCAAGAATTATAACCGCACCTAAGCAGTTGTCGATGCATTCTGGAGAGCGCATTAGTGTAACAGCAGGTGATCTCCTTGCTTAAGAAAAACATTTATAATCCAAGGAAAAAAGGACCAGGCAAACAGTATCAAATATTCCCCATGCTGTGTATTAAACTCGTAAGACATTGAAGGAATCAGGGCTATCAGTGTACAAAACATTTTTTTTAAAACAGAATCAAAGCTTATAAAGATAGTTTTAAAATTACATAAACAGGCAGAAGCTAGTAACTACAAATCATTCAGTCACTTTAGGTAAATAATTAGCTATTTTTTAAAAAATGTCTGATTACCTTAAAAGATTGTTTTAATTAGCCACAGTGACTAGATTAAGAACATTTTATGCCTAAATCCAAGAGGTCCTCTATCCCAGCCACAGCACACAGTTTCTAAAGCGAGGACTTCCTCAGTTTGATTTGCATCCTTCATTTTTTGCCACCCTTAAAACGTTCCCCCATACTTTACTTTCAGACTCTGCAAAGGAGAAATTCAAATGCTTCTCCTCTCATGCAATGAAATGTATACTGTGGTCCCTACAAAAAGTATACCTTTTGAAAATTGACGATCTATTTGAAAAACTGTCTTTGTATCTTTGTACTGGCTTTTCCTCCTTTCCTAGAAAACACTTTCTCCAGTCCTAGAAAAAACAGCTACAACCCCCTCCTGAACTTCAGTGACCTTCCCACACAGACCTGTTTGCGCACAGCCTGCCACTCCCCAGCAAGACAACTACGCTGCCCTTCTGCCTCTCCTGAGAGGACTGAGACCCAGTGATCGCCTGGGGCTGTTCCTGCAGCCACCTACTTAGCACCAAGCCACTCCACTGAAAAGAGGCGTGGGCGAGGAGGATCACCTGAAATCCAGGGGCAGGGCCCACAATCCCATTCACTGCGAACAGTTACCAGGAGGGGACTGTGTATCAAAGGGGCAGCAGGCGGCACTTGCATCAGTGGTAACCAATAGGTGGTCCCCAGCTCAGACGGGAGCTGGCCCCAGGTGGGTCCCAGGGCGTCTCCTCGCGGGCACGCACATGGACAGGGACGGAGTGGATAGGTTTCCACAGGTGCTCAGAAAGAGTCAAGAGCAATGTGTGTCCTACTTCCCTCCACCAAATAGACTTCTTGGGGTTGTGAAGGTGGAAATAACTATCTAATCTCTATCGGAATACAAACAAAGGGTAACATTACTCCCAGACATTAAGAAGGTACCCCCACACCGGGAGATACTACAATGTGTCTCAACAAATGCAGTCAACTTGGTACCCTCATCTGGATTTTCGAATAACAACTCCTTCCCTATAAAAGAGGGTTCAGTAGCAGTTGTTACACTTTTTATTAGTCAGTCTTCACAGCCTTTCTATTCAGAGGCCAAACCAGCTACCAATAATTTTCAAATGCCTCTGGATCACATTGTTAAAATTGTAATGGATAAAATCTCCAGTGATTTTCAAGTGCTGTTTTAAGATTTTCACATAGAAAGAGTTTTACTCAGGTATCTGATTTAGTTCCAACAGGCATATTGCTAGGATTATTTTGACCAAACCATTCCTGGGTCATGCTGAATGAGTATGAGTCTGAGAGACCATCCCTGGCCTTCAGAGAGGACTTATCTATCCTCAAGTGTCAAATGTGGAAACAGCCAAAACGAGAAAAGCCTGAATAGTATGTGAATACTTTTCTTTTTTTGTTCTCCCCAAACGCAGCCAAGCAAAGTAGTTTTAAAGAAGTATTTTCTCATCCACCAGTCAAAGCAGCAAACACAGTACAAAAGGATCACACATCATTAGAAAACCACCTCACCTCACAGCAGGGGCAGCAGAGGCCCTGTTCGTCCTACTTGTTGAACATTCTCACCAACACAACCATGGAGGAGGGTAGGATGGAAAGGAGGACAAAGCCACTATGACAGAACATGGTCTAGAGGCCAGAAAGGGCTTCTGTGCCCCCCAGGGGCAGCCAGAACCTTGTGGAGACTCTGCTCTTCCTTGTCCAGTGGCCCTTGTCTAACTGAGACAGGGCAGTAAGAAGCTAGGAAAGCTCTTTGGCAAGTGGAATGGGGAAGCTGAGACAGATGGCTGATTCCAACTGGCCTCAGCCAGCACCCTGTCTCGCCTGCCTCCCTCTCCCTTGCCTGACCACTCCCTTAAGCATTAAGCCCTCAGGACAATGAGGTTCTGATCAGCATCAAATAATCTTAGGAACAAAGCCTCCAGTCTGTTGACCAAAGAGACAGTTTCATCAAACTAGAGATAACATCTAGGCCTCAGGTGGGTTTCAGCTCCACACCCAGAAAAGCAGCACAACCAGACCAAGCAATGTCAGAGCTGCCATCAGGACCACAGGCAATGACCCATGACCCCCAGTGCTGACCAATCAGTGGAGATCATGATCCTGACCCTATACACTCATTTTGGTGAATCAGCATATTAAAGGCCACACCTAGAGAGCTGAAGAATATTCTATTGAGATCCTCCCCTCAAATTCCTAATTTTAGAAAACAGATAAAAGCTCCTAAGACAAAGGACCCTGGGCATGCGCAAGGGCACACTCTCTCCTCCTCCTCTCTGGAGCATGCTCATGCCTTCTTTCTTCAGACCTGCAGCTTTACTTTTTCCCAAGCTCTGAGGGTTCCCTGAGACTGGCAAACAAGGGAGCAATGGGAGGAGAGCCCATCTCAGGTTAACCCCCTGAACCTGGCCCCAAGGTCCTTTCTTTTGCCTCTGTAACTTGTTTCCTGAGTCCACGCAGCCCAGCTGGCTCACTTTTTCTGCCTCTGTGACACACTTTCTAAAAGGCCAAGGCAACCCTTAGAGCAGTGTGCTTGAATCTTCTCTGCGAGTGAACTTGCACTTTGAATGCTACATAAACTTCCTCTTGCACTCCAGTTCTTGGGTCTGAATTCTTTCTTGCTGAACTCAAGAACTGAAAGCTGACATTGACTGTAATAATCACCACACGTGACCGTATTTACACATCTTCCTAAATAATTCAATATAAATGTTCATGAAGTATAAATGACTCCATATTAACAGATCATTACAAAATGTTTGTGAGATCAATATAGACTTTAAAAACTATAAGAAAGACAAAATTCTGCAAGTACTTTGTTAATCACAAAAAACGATATTCCAAGTAGGTTTCTATTTATACTTAGGAATGCACATTATAAAACGCAGAGATAAAATGAGAATGAGAAGCCACAGAGGTACCAAGAAAAGAAAGCTTTTCAGAATATTTTGGATTTCAGAAAACTCCAGTAACACACACTGAGTTTTTACGGGGGGGGGGGGGGGACAAACAGTAAAAGATAAGTGAAATCTGAGTTCTCTTTAAAATCAAGCAAAGGTAAATACAGAAAACCATTATTCTACATCAAATTCCAGCCATTCAGCTCATTATCTTTCCTATCTTTCCTAGCAACTGCTAGGTAAATTCAAAACCCCATAAAAAACAGATTCTTAAAATAATCCCCTGGAGTTAAACTAAAAAAAAAGAAAAAAGAAAAACCCAGTGGGACATAAATACTTAGCAGTTACACTGGGTGTATTACTTCCTCATTTGCATCTCACTACAAAGAATGGAGTGAGGCAGACTCCAGGCTCTGAAAGAGTAGCTGCAACTCTTTCACAATTCAACTTTTACCTCATTTGTAACTCTAAATCCAACAGCCAAATGTCTTGAAAACAAGACAACAGGGCCCAAAATGGAGGTGTTTATACTAAGCCCAAGCCTACTCACCAGAGGCTTCATTACAATTTCAGCTCTCCCAGAAGTGGAATCTTGGACCCGTCAATCAGGAATCACCCAATCAGCACGAGCAAGGCCAGCTAGCTGCCTGACAGACCCCAGCCATCCCCTAAGGGACAGTCGCTTTGCTTCACCAACCCGCCATTTTGCCTAGTGCATCTTCCTTGCCCCGCTCCCTTCTTCTTATGAAAGTCCTTCATTTTTTATAGCCCTTGGGGCTCCTTTCTGTCAGCCAGGTTGGATGGTGCCTGATTCATGAATCCTTAAATAAAGCCAATAAGATCTTTAAAATTCACTCAGTTGAATTTTGTTTTTAAACACAACACATTCGCTTAAACTTTACCTAACCGAATAAGTGTTTCAAGAGCTGCTAAGCACTCACTGATATTTGCTATCATCCAAAATGAGGATGGTTTCTGACACATCTGAAAATACACAAAATGCTTCCTCTTGTCTCATTTTGAGCAGAATACACAACTGAATTGTCATTACAAATAAATTTACCTAATTTCTAAAGCATTTAGTAATTTAAAAAAAGTTTTAGTAACAACCAAATCAAACCAGAAGGATGACATTTTAGATTCCCCCCACAAGATCTATGAGGCAGGTTTAGGGGACAGCAAAAAAGTGTGAACTGGTTTTCATTCAAATGTTCATTTCTCTCAAGTTCTTCCTGTAGGGCTGGTGAGCCCACCCGGAACATTTCCCTTTCCAGTGGGCACTCAGGTCCCTGCAGTGGGTCACGTATGACAATTTGCCGTGGTAGACTTGGCGAAAATCCTGCAGTTAACACTTGATGAATTTGTCCTGGCTGGGTAGAGCACCATCCTGATGCACCAAGGTTGCAGGTTTGATCCTTGGTCAGGACACGCACAAGAATCAACCAGTGATGGCATAAATAAGCAGAACATAAGAACAACAAATCAATGTCTCTCTCTCTCCCCCCCAAATCAATAAATTAAAAGATTAAACAATCAATGTGATGGTTTATAAACTGTATCTCAATTTTAAAAAACCGACAGCATTTATTAAATGCCTGTTATATGCATGAGGGATGCTTCAAATTTGTAATATAACAACATAATAATGACTAATATATACAGAAAATTCTTTTATAATAACAATACACTTTAGTAAACATTCGCTATATCCTAAACACAGGATCTCATTTAATCTTCATGATAAGTCAATGAGCTAGGTACTATAATTATCCATTTTATGGCCATGGTAACCAAAGTGGGCAGAAGTTTAGTGATTTGTTTCAATTCTCACAGCTAGAAACAGAGCCGACAGAATTCAAAAATGGCTATGTCTGGCTCCAAAGTGCTTACCCCCGCCACCAAAGGATGAAAGAGGAAGTAAGCACACCTACACTGAGAATCAGCAAGTGCCAGGCACTCCTGCTTCTGAAATATTGATATCCCTTCCACAGAGACACGGCTCAGAGACTACAATAAACTGTGTCTGTCAAGGAGTGCAGTAAGAAGTGATATGAGGACTGGAACAGAATGAAGATTCCCTGCATCTGGGAAAGTCTTCATGGAGAAGCTGGACTGGGTTTGGACAGGCAAAGGGAAACACTGTTCACAGGGAAAGTTAACTGAGCAGGGCCAGACTGGTGAGCTGCTGTTGAGTGCTGTGGGAGATAAGGTTTCGAGGGGAGATTTCAATCAGCCCGTGGTAGGTTTCAAATACCAGGTCAACAAATTGAGACTACACTGTGTGTAGGCGAGAGGCAGCCATCGAAGACTACAGGGTTTCTGCCTTCCCAGCCTGTGGCTCTGCCCGCAGAGGAAGGACACATGGTGTGAGCGCCAGTGCATGGGCCCAGCGTTCAGCAAAGCCTGGCCTCATACTTGACTCTGCCACAGACTAGCTGCCTCACCCTCAGTTTTCTCCTCCATAAAAGGGGAAATAAAAACACTGTTGCTATTGTGAGGAATAATAAGATAATGTGTATAAAAGCCCTCAGTAAGCTGCCTGGTTCTAGAAGTGTTTGATTAATGTTACTGTTGTAATTATCAATATTGGTGAAAACTATGAAGGGGCAGGATCATGTGCCAAAAACTGAGGAGAAGTTGGAGCAGCAGTCTTCGGGAATGGACCCAGTGGGGGCGGGCAGTGTTCTCAGTGTGCAAGAACACGGTCAAGGCCTCCCTTCGCTGCTGCCCGGTCCAAAGCATACACATCCAGGAGGGAGAAACAGAAGGTATCAGGACTCCAAGCCTCTACCAGTTTTCCCTGAGCAATGAAATCCCTCCAGAACTCTGGTTTTATCTGGGAGCAATTTGGTGATTTACTCCAGTGTTTCCATCAGAAATCATTGAGACAGGTTCGAGGAGGGACCAGGTTAACAATGCGGGTATGTAGGAAGGGGATCTGGGATCTCCTCCAGTTCAGCTACCCTCTCCAGTTTCCTGCTGACAATGCAAACAGTTTAATCAACTACCTCTTATTAAATTGAGCCACTGTGACAAGAACAGGGAACAAGGAGAGCACTTGTTGTATAATGATACTCATCTACTGTAACCTGAGCAACAAACACGGACACTATGTGCTACCATGGGAAATTCATAATCCTTCTGTATAATTGTACTATAAGAAAATTTTCCACTATTTATTTGTATTTCAGAGTCCAAAGAAATATCTTACGCAATGGTTAACAGCAGCAGCTTATCTAAAAGCTTAGAACTGACTAATAAAACTGTAATCCACTGCATTTCAAAGATATCAACCGAGCTGAAGTAAGGGTGAAGGGGAAGGAGGAGAGAAGTAACACATTTAACATCTACTGTGCTGGGGCGGAGCTTTAACTACATTATCTCTTTTGGTTTTTACAACACTGTGAAGCTAGTTTTATCACCCCCATTTTACAGAAGAGGAAACCACTGCCCTAGCAGAGAGTTTTAGTAATTTAAGGTTGTATCACTAGCTGTGAATCAGAGCCATAACTAAAACTGAAATATGTGGCTACCAAGGCTCTGGGGTTTTTCCCCCACCTACAACAGGTACATTATAAGATGACTACTAGAGAAAAGAAAGTGAATTTAGAGATCCTGAAATAGAAGTTGTTAAATTTCTAAAGCTGAATTCTGTACTTCTTTTCTTAATATATTGCTTATACCCTTATATACTTAAAATATGAGCTAAAACTTCATACTGCATCTAGCAGTATTATTAAATAAGGCATTTGCAAATATAATGAAAAAGAGAAGACTGAAGGGAAGGCAAACTGATGATGAATGCAATGCACATATTTATAATCTGCTGCAGTGGGAAGAATCTGTGGATTGAGGAGGCAGCCTTCCTTGAATTATCTGCCAATGGTGGCTTCCATGGTGTTAGAAACTGGTGTTTTATTTACTTTAAGAGCAATAGTGAATTGCTTAATTGGCTAATAGTCAAATAATAAAATGGTCATCATTTTTAAGCACGGGCCATGGTAGCAGCAGTTGGCATTGCCCTGAGCATTCTACTTTCACTCATTTCAATGGGAGTTTATTTTTTACATTCAATTTAAAATATTATCCCCAAAACTGGTTATTTCAGGTCTAAAAATGGTCATAAAGTATCATCATAGAGGATCTGTCTCCAATATCGTGAAGATCATACAAATAGTTAAAATCCTTATGATTTGATTACTCTTCAAATTAAGCAGGAATTTAAGAAATGTTACTGCCTAACAGCTCCCCATGGGTTTACTGAAAGTCACAAATTTGAATACGATGACTATATTTAGACCTGAGGACATACACATTCTATAATACATCTTTCTGATTGAAAACGTCCATCAGGGATCTAAGAGAACTTTCAAATGCTCAGGTGAAAAAGGCCTATTTACCAGTTAACCAAACACATGGAAAGAACGAAAGGCAAAACAAGCAGTTATCTGTCAATTTCTAAAATTGCTATTACTCATTCCTTATTATGTTGTCTCAATGATCCTGTATTAAAATCCTCAATATGGTACTTAAATATAAATTTTAAATGTTCAAAACTGCTAACCAGCTATTGTTTCACATTCTTACTTATTTACTTAGCATGCATTTGTGGAGAATTTTAAGCATGAAATGTAACACGAGGTTATGATTTGTAATACTAAAATGGCCAACATTTTCTTATTATTAAAATGATGGTAGAGGGGAGCAAAAATTCATTTTCTACCCTTCTTTTGGCTAGTCCAATAATTAAAGTGCCATAAAACAAACTAACAGTAGAAAAACAAATTTAATTGTGTGCATACAGGGGCCACATAGATAAGGATTGAAGGGCAAGTTAGGCAGTTGAGGCTTATGAACCACCCTGCGCTAAGAAATGGGATAACCCACTGAAGCTTCAAAGGGAAGGAGGTAGCGTATTTTGCCGCGTATAATAAATATCTATGGTTTAATACTACCCATGTATAACATGCATCCTTATTTTTCCCTCAAAAATTTGGGCAAAAAAAAAAAGTGTGCATTATACACAGCAAAATATGGTAATCCACAGGATGGTAAGAAGAGCAGATGGTTTGCTAATTAGATGCTTGTCCTGCCACACACATAGATCACTGAGATAAAAAGTAATCTCTGGTAACAGCTCTCTCTCTGGGGTAGTTAAAGGGGAGGTGGAAGCTTTTCTTACTAGGTTGTGACTGCCTTTAGCTCAGATTGTCCACATGCCGAAGTGGTGTATTTGGGAGGTTGGTTTGAACCCTTTCAATGGTAAAACAGAAAGCTGGGAGCAGGGTAAAGTTCATATATATTAGCAAATCTGCATAGATAAGTAGTAAAATTGAATAAAATATGTATTAAATAACAATAAACATTTGTGGAGAATTTTAATTTTTGTAAATAACAACTCCTTTTGCTTCTCCTAAGGGCCAAGTAGTCCTTTTGACACTCCTTACTGGCATCTTTATTCCAAAGAACACAAAAATCGGGTAGAAAGGAAAAACTCTAATTAATGACTAATTGGTGGATGCTATATGTCATCATCTCTGTCAAATGACTAGGCAATGGGAATAAGTTGAAATTAAGAGCTAAAGTAAACAAAAGTTTCACTATTTGAAAGTTTATCAAATGTTTTTAAAATTGACTTTAGAGAGAGATGGAGGGATAGGGAGAAACACTGATTTGTTTTTCCACTAATTCATGCATTCATCGGTTGATTCTGGTATGTGCCCTGACCAGGGATTGAACCTGCAAACTTGGCATATGGGGACGATGCTCTACCCAACTGAGCTACCTGGCTAAGGATGTTATCAAATGTTTTATCCATACCTTCAGTTTTCTGTTCCATGTACAGAGGAGAGCTACCTAAGTGAATATTACAGGAAAACTGGCTCATAAAGTTGGCAAAAAGTTCTAGCATTACACTTTACAAAGAACAAAATGGATGTGCTCATCTGGATCTGAAATACAAAACTGAAGCATTAGTCACTGGCAGTTTTTACCATTTTATTCACTGATAACAATCTTGTAGATTTCTTTTTGCCCTGGAAAAACTAACTTAATATTAAGACACATGGTCTTAATACTAACATGTTAATATTCAAAGAGTTAAAACTTCAACTATGACATTTTTTCTTTTTCTTCTTTCCATTCTTCCCCATTATCTCTCATACATACCTCCCTTAAAAGATTATTTTTGTCCTAAACTATATGACTATGTGGTACACACTATGTTTATATCAGATAACCTTCTAAGAACACACCTTTACATACATCTTCAAACCTGACTCCAGTTATTTTACACTGGCCTCTTTACACAATGGTTGACAACATAAATGAGATATGAACACAGTACACATGGTCTTACACAGATCAAAGTTTATAAATAAGTCCTATATTAGCCCATTGCAGATAATAATTCTATTATGGTTATAGCTATCAGTATTTCCACATTGCTTTAAAAATACTTTGTTAGGGTAACATCTTACTGAGGATATTCCATAAAAAAATACCTCTGCTACGGGTAGAGGGTAATTAACCATTAGACAAGATGATATCCCAGGAATTCTTTACTGTGAAAGAAAATAAGCTATAAATTTGCCTGAAGCCTCTGCGAGACTGACTCGGAAAGCGACCATTGTTAAAGCAGCTTCAGGAAGGTCTTTGAAAGCAGCACAGCTCCTCTTTCATGCAGACGGCCTGCGCACTGGTAACGTAAGCTGCCCGTGCTCTGTTACTACTAACACATCTGTAGAAGGGGTCTTCAACTTCTCAGCAGCACAGCCTGACAAGGCAGCAGCAAGCAAGTTCACAGTATTGTGCCGTTACCCCAGGGCATTTGAACAGAAGCACAGTGAAGAAAATAGGTCTGAGATCAGATGATGATGAAGTTCTGCACGTCAGAGCAGGCACACTGAAACCTGTGACAGTGACCGTGCCCAGACGAAGTGACAGGGGGCCGACAGGATACTGCAGCAATGACGGTACCATTTCCCACCCCGAAGCCCTTAAAGGCTCTGATGACTCTTTTCGTATACTTCTGGGTCAGTAGCCTCAGATTAAAACCTTTACGGGTAAATAGCAACCATTTCCATTTAATCTCGAAATCTTCCCCTTGCCTAAAACTCTAATCTATTTCTTCTATAGAAAATAGCTTCTTGGCATTAAAAAAGCAATATTGAAGGACTGAGTATTCAGTGAATTAGAAAACATTTCTCTACCCAGCATATGCTACTGATGGGGTACTCTGTTGGAAAAAAATAACTAAAGCAAATAATGAACACAGAGCATTGTTACCATGAGGATGATGGGAGAAAAGAGACATTCATGTTAAATATGCTGTCTTTTCCTTCTCGTTGAATTCATTGGGGTGACATTGGTTAATACAACCATACAGGTTTCGAGTGAACAACTCAACCAGCCATCATCTGCACACTGCACGGTGCACCCACTGCCCAAAGCAAAGTCTCTTCCTGTCCCCATTTATTCCCTCTCTGCACCCTGACCCCCCTTCCCTCTAGCTATCACCATACTGTCCTGTGTGTCTGTGGGGTTATACATACAGTTTTTCTCCTTAATTCCTTCACCTTCTTTCATCCAGCCCCCCAAAACCCCTTCCCTCTGACAGCTGTCAGTCTGTTCCATGTGTCCAGGCCTCTGTTTCAAAATTTTGTTCATCAGTTTACTTTATTCATTAGAAAATACAGTTTTTTGTTTTGATGTGTTTGTTTGTTTGTTTGTTTTTTGCTTTAGATAGCCCATACATGAACTTTAAAAATGCAGAAATCAGAATAAGCTCGAAGTGAAACAACTTCCCCTTGGTTTTAATGATCAATAAAGAAATATATAAATTCAAAATAAATAAGTCCTTCAAGCCACTACTGGATATAGGCTTATTAGTTATTTTGGCAGTTGCTAAGCAACATTCTCTTCTGTAGGGCTAAAGCACATGAAATTAGCAGGTTTTCAGAAAAAGATAAATTGAAAGTAAAATTACAGAATAACATTTGGAAAGCAAAAATGGAAAAGCATCAACTTGCTAATCAGGCTGTGAGAGAGGTTTAGTGACTTTTGCAACGGCAGTTAAACCAGTCACTTTCCACCTGCACCAATGAAGTGGCACTCTGGGACACTGATATTTCAATAGTGATCATTATACTAGCCTCTGCACTCGACAACCTGTTCTGAATACCTCAAATTAAATCATATTGGGCTAGTCCAATTACTGCCACTAACAGGGATCTCTGTCACTCTCTTTCCTCTAACAGTCATTTTCCCCAAATACCTAGTTTCAGGGTATGTCACTACCCTTGCTAGTATTTTGGTTTTTTTACTTAATGAAACATGAAGTTAGTAAAGCTATAGCTTATGACACTGCCGAAACTACTGGATCCCTGAAAACTGTGTTCTTTAATGTCAACATTGTGGAATGACTCTTTCTTACAGATATTAATTACTACATCAACTCCCTGAGTTAAAGGAGTGCTGTTTAATCTAGTGGATGTAAGAATGGCAACTTTTTCTAAAAGGAAAAAGGCAGACAACTGAAAGGAAAATTAGAATTTCAACTGTAGAATTTCAACTGTCGTGGGGAAGAAAGGATAGGAAGTGGAATACAGTTCTATCATTTTGAGGACTCAGGGAGGAAAATTCCCCGCCCAACCCTGCATTTCTCCCCTTCCTCAGTTTAATATTATGTTCCAAGTTGTGTAAATGGTGTAGGGTTGCAACTGCCAATCCCTCATTCACGGAGTCAATTCTTCCTCAGGTTTTCTCCTTTAAAATTTTTTTAAAATTTATTTTTAGAGAGAGGGGAAGGGAGAGAGCAACAGAGGGAGAGAAACATGGCTAGGTTACTTCTCGTATGCACCCTGATCAGGGGCCAAACCCGCAACCCAGCCATGTGCCCTGACTGGGAATTGAACCTGTGACCTTTTGCTTTGCAGGGCGACACTCAACTAATTAAGCCACACAGGTCAGGGCCTCCCTGAGTTTTTTTAAAGTCCACATTGAGCAAAGCCTAACACAGAGGTAGTGAGGGGCAACTTTAATAGATGAGCTCAGGAAAAGGACCTAGAAGTGTGGGGAATATCCTCATGAAGAGAGTGTATGTGTCTGGGTTACAATCATGCCCATGTTGGTTCTGCATCCAAAACACTGCAAATTAGGTACCTCTTGTTTCATTTTAAAACAACAGCACTGGATTAAATGGTTCAATTTTGGCTGCACAGTCCATGACTCCGCTCTGAAGCACTATGTGAGAACTGTCATCTATGAAAGAACCCGTCAACCTTCACACCTGCTCAGTGCAGACACAACACCAGCTGGTGGGATCCTTTCAGTGCTTTCTCTGTTTGTCTTCCCACAGTGGTAACAGGGCCTCCAACCCAACTCAGGAATCCACTGTGAAAATCTAATTGTCCAAATGAGGGCAGAAGGCCACGAATAAGCACGTAGTTTGTAATGATATGTGTGGCCAAGATGTGAATTTTAATGCCCTTCATTTTATTTTCAAGACTACCAGAATTGAACATGAATAAACATTCCAGTTCTAGAACTCTTATGTTGAGTCACGGAGTCACAAGCAGAAAAGTCTCTCAAGTTGGTGCTATTTACATTTGGGGATGAGCAATTTTACTGTGGTAGGAAGCTGTCCTATGAATTTTAAGATATTTGCACCATCACCAGCCTCTGCACACTAGATACCAGTACTACCCATCCCCCAAGGCTGTGACAATCCGAAGTTTTCCAGACACTGCCAAATGCCCCTTGGGGGCAAAGCACCCTGTGTTGAAGACCATGTATATAGAGTGAATTAAAATTATGAGGAGGTTTTTAAAAAAAAAAAATCCCAAATTGACCTTTAACCATTAGACTTTTAAAAAATAATTTCTGTGTTTTCAGACTCTGCTGATGTTGCCTCAGACCCTACTGAAAATGATCAATACATGAGTCATTAATTAATATCTGTGGATTTTTTTTTTACTTGGACAAGGTCTATGCTTCATAGATTACAACCAGAACATTTAAATTAAATATTCTTTACATTTTAGCTTTATTGATAGATAACTGACAAAAATCATACTTATTGAAGGTACACAACTTGATGTTTTGGTATTAAATATTCTTAAAATTAGAAAATCACAAATAAGTTACTGGCAAATCACCTGTGGTGTCCCACTGCTATAGGTATTGCTGATGTATCAGTATTGATTATTTATGTATTGGAATACATATCATTTGACGTCATCAATCAGTTTTAGAAAGCAGTATCCATGACTTTGAAAGACAGGAGGGTCCCAAAGGGTTTTCAGATTCTCATGTTTCTGAGGGGATCAGAACATGCCACCCTAAAAACTATGCCACTTTGACACAGGATTATTCTGGGTGAAGACAACTGAGAAGAAGCAGGCTTTGTAGGAGCCCTCTGCCCTCTCCCTATCTGCCTGAAAGCAGAGCGTAAACTTCCCTTTTGTAAAAGCAATTTTCACTCGTAAAGGGGCCCCTTCTACAGCCCCTGTCTACAGCATTTCCAGTCCATTCCATAGTCACCTTCCCATACTTACGCCGGCAGTCCCAAGCCCCTTCTCCGTTCAGTCCCCCTCAGCAATTTACCACCCTTTGTTAAAATGGTATATAAGTTTCCAGATCTAACTGCCTTTTGGGGTTTTCACTTTCATTCTGTGACGTCTCCAATCATGTAAAAATATTAATTTTTTAAAGTATTTTCTACTGTTAATCTTCATAGGTCCCCAGAAACCAAATGTGGAGCGTGAAGTCATCCCCTCTACACTCCTACCCCATGATTTATCGAGAAACTTATCAAAAGATGACAATTATATTTATTTGTAAGTACATAACACCATGAGTTCACAGAATGTTAGCATGGGTCTTAAAGATTATTATCTAGTCCCTGATTTACAGATGAAAAGAATAAAGCCTAGGGTTTAGGCAGCTGAAAAGGCAAAAACAAATTTTTTTTTTTAAAGGAAGGGAAGGTGAAAGGGAGAAAGTGGCATAAGAAGGAAAAAGAAATGAAGCCAAGAGAACAGCAATCCCTCCAGTGGGTGTTGGGGGGCAGGTGCGGGACGGGGGTGGGGGTGGGGAGCCAGAGCCTGGAGAATTGGGACCTCAGCCCTGGGGACCCGCAGAGAGCAAGAAGCAGGAAAGGAAGTGGCTCACGCTGGGCTCTGCTACGCAAGGCAACAAAGAGGGGCCACTGCACGAGGGTCGATCTGTCAGCAAAAACTGGTTTGACAACAATTCAAATACTAAAAGAGGTCGATGCAACCTCACTTCTCCAAGTCACACCTCGGTGAAGTTCAAGAGCACATACAGCTAGTGTTCCTGATGCGCGGAGCAGAGTGCTAAACATTGGGCACCAGAGCAAGAAACTCAAGGAGCCTGGCCTCTGTAAATCAACTGTCTGTAGGAAGAAAATGAAAGAAATCTCCACACATAATGAAAATAACTGTGTTATTCCCCCATTCCTTACAAAAACACAAATCCCTGATAGCTTAGTCTGTTTTAAAATGTTTTTCATTCAAGCCTTTCTTTTCACCGCTTTTAACAGTCCCTCTTTCTCAAGAGCCTGTAGCGTCTGGTCTCACAGGTGCAGGAAATGAGGGGAGCGGAATGCTCACTTTAAGATTCTATGACAGAATGTGAAGTACAGCACAGGGAACACGGTCAGTAATATTGTGGTAACTACGTGGGGTGCCAGGTGAGTGCTGAAAATGCCAGGGGGGCCACTATGTAAAGTACACGACTGTCCAACCCCCACACCGTACACCTAAAACTAATGCAAAAGCTACACCGTACACCTAAAACCAATGCAAAATCATATTAAATGTAAGCTAGTCAAAAAATAAAACTTAAAAGAGAAGCATGTATGACACTGTAGGTGGAATTTAGACTCACATGATATAAGAGATGTACAGGGCACCTGGGGTCCTCTAACTCAACTGCTTATGTCAAAGGCCTCACACAGAGCTGCTCAGTGACAAAGTACAGATACAAGTGGCCCTCCCGAATCTTAAACCAGAGCCCTGATGGAAGCCCAGACCTGTCCTGCTTTTGGCCTGTGTATAGGACAAGCATCACCAGTCTTCCAAAGCACAGCAATACTCCTAGGTCTAGACGGGGCCCTCAGAGCGGTCCATGGTGCAGACCTGCTGTAGACTCCCAAAGCAGAAACGGGCTAGTGTCTGCTACTGAAACATATGAGCGAGGCTCCATGGTAATTTGATGCCCCACACAAGATAAAATTCGGCTTTCCTCAAAATGTGATTTTAGGTAACTTACTCTCTTTATTGAGAATATCAGACCTTTAAAAGGGCTGGGATAGAAGAAGAAGAGGGAACATTCAAAAAAACATTTTAAAAAAAGCACTTACAGTGAATATTGCAGTCAGAATTTTTAATAGGCAAGAAGTTTTATTTCAAATTCACTGGTGGAATCTATAAATATATCACTCATTTCCTGGTTGCTTCGGTCATTAAAGGTCTAATTCACTTCCTGAGCTGAAACTAGCTAATGGAAAAATATTTAGAATAGTAATCATCTAGTGAGATAGGCATTTGGCATCTATTCATCCAAAACATATTCTTGGTCATAATTCCCTTGTGTAATTTACAGTTTTCTAAAGGAATCATCTCATTTTTTACAATGAAAGGTCTTTGTTAGTACAACATGGTAAGGTAACCCCTTCTCAACCCCTAATGTTTAATAAACAACTGAATTTACTTACTACCTTCCCTCAAGAGAAGTCATAAAGTCCAGCATGACAAATAGACTGATAAATGAAGAAGAAAACAATATAAGCATACATCTAACTCGCTGACCCACTGGCCAAAGATTTAGACAGGGTTGTTCTGGTTTCAAGGTGTCTATTCAGAGATAAGCAATCTTCTGACACATTTTCTATCTCTCTCAAAAGTGCCTGCTATGAGAAATCCTGTGACATCTATTATTGGATGTATAAAGAAAAGATACTTCTCAGTGTTGATTTGGTGACGTTTACATCCCAGTGTGTAAATTTAATAATATATGAATGTTAAACTAGGCAGGAAGTGAGAGGCATTGAGGTCTTCATCAAGTCTGCTCTGCACGAGGGCATGGTGAGCAGGTGGGAATAAGAAGCTGCAGGAGTAGAAGGCTTGAAGTGAATTCCTGGCCCAAAGAGGAGAGGAAGGGTTATCTTACATGGAGAATAGGGAGCAATTAGATCCTCCAACTCCTCTCATACCTCAAGCATATCAAATCCCCTTACTCCATGTACAAATACCCGGACATCCTAATTCACCTGAATTGCCCAGTCACGTATGACAGCAAGTGTGTACACAAGAAAGATGATGAAAGAGCTGAGAATGAAATTAGGTTCTTGGTATCATCCTGAAGGAAAATGATCATGATGTTGGCTGCTGAAATAGTAAAATCACAGAATATTGGTGATTTAAAATAATACCAGTTTATTTATTTTTTCATGGGAAGTTCAGCTAGCAAGTGGGTAGTGCTGGGGGATTCTGAACCACATTGTCATTTAGAACTCTGACTGATGGAGATCCTATCACCTTCAACATGTGGTCTCCAAGGTTGCTTTGGAATGCAATATCCAGGTGGCATAAGAGATATAGGGCATGGAAGCTACATGGGAAAATAGCCAAACTAACGGGAGAAATGTGTATCACTTTTACTCTCATTCCCCTGCCAGACTCAGTCATATGACTGTACCTAACTGCAGAGGAGGCTGGGAGATCTAGTCCAGCTATGTTAGAAGGAAAAAAGAAAAATAGGTTTGGTGAATAATTAGCCGATCTCTGCCACAGAGTCTTTCCCAGAATATTATACTTTATCTGCAAATGCACTCACCTCTTGCATCCCAGTGATGTAAATTTAAACGAGGTCTGTATAAATGAGGTCTGTCCAGAAAAAGTACAGCCATTGTTAATATAACGAGAATGGTTTGCACAACATTGATGTAACTTGACAGTCAAGGAGAGTGGACTAGAATGCACATGTGTGAACAATGACAACTTCACTGTTACTAGTCAGTGGGAGTGGTAGGCACAATTGAGTGAGCATGTGTACTGTGTGGCTGTCACATTCAAAATGACTGAGTGACTAGAGCAATGAATCTACATCAAATTTTTTGTTAAGCTTGAACATTCCTCCATGGCAGATTGGGATGATTCACAAGGCTGCAGCTATGGGCACCTGGTGACTGGCAACTTCATCACGACAATGCGTACACTCATGCATCATGTCTCATGAACAGCTTTTTGGTGAAACATCAAATCACCCAGGTGACTCAGCCCTCCTACAGCCCAGATTGGGCATCCTGTAAACTTCTGGCTTTTCCCAAAACTAAAATCACCTTTGAAAAGGAAGAGATTTCAGACCATCAGCGAGATTCAGGAAAATACAATGAGGCAACTGATGGTGATTGGGAGAACTGTGTGAGGTGACAAAGTGCCTACTTTGAAGGGGACTTAGGCATCATTGTCCTATGTACAGTTTTTCTTTACCTTGTATGTTCATCAATAAATGCCTCTTTTTCATATTACATGGCTGGATACCTTCTGGACAGACCTCGTACTTATTCCAATAAATTCTACTACTTAACAGATTTCCTTCCCAATTAAATTTACTATAAAATGGATATAGCCTATAAAAAGTAAATTTTCATTATCATTATACATGGCCTTATTATTCAAAGATAAGTTCAACTACATAAAAATATTTTTATGCCTCTTTAGTTTTATTTTCTTTACTTCTATCTTTAGAGTAGCTATTTTTCATTTTTCCCAATCTATTGTTTTTCATAAAAGTCAGATAATCTTTTGAAAACCCTTTAAAAGATTTGCATTGTACTTAGGATAAAATAAAAAATTCTAAGCAAGACCTGTGAGCGTCCACAAGAATCTCTGATCCCTGGCTTCCTCTCCAACCTCATTTACCAGCACTAACTGCTCACTCTGTACCAGCCTGTCAACTCCTTCAAAAGGTCAATGGCCTTTCTGCCTAAGGGCCTTCCCGCTTAGTATTTCCTCTGTCCAAAGGGTTTTTGTATTTCTCTTTTTACTGTGACATATATTTTCACCTAAAAGAACATAACTAATGGATGTGATTTCCATTCACTCGAGCACCAAGGCGGAGATGAGCAATTAACGGCTATGGAGGAGATGAGCTTTCCCCCCAGCTCCCCTACTGGCAGAGCAGCTGGCTCCCAGTCCCGGCTTTGTCTCCTGCACGAGGCCTGTTGAAGCCCAAGGTCTGGGCTGTAGATCTTGAGGACTGGCAAATGCCCAAAGAACAAATACAGTTTTAGAATTCACTTATATCTCAAGATTCAGCTTTTCATGGAATTTCTGGCTTCCAAAAATTTCCCCAACAACTCAGTCATATGTTTAAAAATAGTCTAAAATGATTTTATCCAGAACTTTTGGATGTTCCATACCAGAAAGGTTTATCATTTTGCCAGAAACAAGAGACCTTCTACTGTATACTTCAGCTCTTCAGCTCTTCTGAATCCCAAAGGCTCTGCCTCGGGAGTTTGCCTCCATACTTGTTCCACAATTTAAATGCACTTCTTACTATTTTCTCTCTTGTAACGTACTTTTTTTTCCTTTGTAACCTTGACTGAAACTTTGGATTATACATAATTCCTGCATCATCTGTCCCTTCCCTTATCCATAAGCTCCAGGAAGACAGGAATCTTGTCTGCTGCGACTGTCACTGAGTAGAGCACCTGGCACAGTACAGGACACCACAAACCCTAACTATACTTATTAAACAAAAGGATAACTGGATGAAATTTAACGTGACCATAGGGAGTCAGAGTAGTTTTAAATCCTGTAAGAGACCAATAAATACTGGCAATGGTAAACAACTTTTAAATACTGACTGCCTTCAAAAACGATGCTGTACAGTGTAAGATTAGTGCAAAGAAACAGTGAGTGGAAGAACAGAGGTACAGCACAGACTCTGGGACCCGGCGGCCTGGATTCAGGCTTCAGCTCTGGGACAGACCGGCCAAGGGGCCTTTGTTAGAGACTCAGACATGCTGTGCCCGCTTTCTGACCTGCGAAGTTGGGTCAACAGAAGTTCTTCATGTTGTCAACCATGATAACCAGGCCAGGCACCCAGGGAAGTATGGTGTCACTGCGGTTATGGCTGTTACCATTGCAAAGTCAGTGTTAACCAGTGGTGCCTTCAAACAGCAAGGGCAAGTTGCACAGGCCAGAAGGGAAAATATGTAGGTGCGACAAGCTCTAGAAGTGGACTTGGGCTGTAGATATGTCAGCAAGAGGCAGGAGCACACAGACACACCCCAAGAGGGGCAGGGAGGAGCGGGCTCCCGGTGCAGGTAGCCAACGCCTGTCTGTACTCAAGGCGGACGTGGTGGTCAGGGAGGAGGGGCTGCGAGAGAGCCTGGATAGGCCTTCGGTCTCCTGCAAATGCTCAGAGCTTGCAGTTCACTCAACCAGTCACCCACTCTCTGGGGGAAGGATGTCTTTGGATCTGATTTCAGGCTTGTCCATTGGAAATCATTGGGAGCATCCGCCAATAAGGCAAGAGTATGCTGTGCGCCTGTTGACAGCAGTGAGCTCCCTGAGCATCAAAGGCAGTTCGGTCCAGGGTAACAGTCTTCCTGACAAGCGCACTATGCTCTGTACTCATGGGTCCTGTTTTTCAAAAGACAACACACTAGATCTTTCCTATTTCCTTTGTTCCCCTTTTTAACATTGAGACAATATTACACAGTCTCTTCCAGTGCACTCATTCCCCACCCCCAACCCTGGATCCATCCACAGTAAAGTCATCAGAGTTGGGATCCTGTGACACCACACTGACTATGCATCTGATTATTTTATAATGAATAATGTTTTACCCTTTTTTAGTAGATGCAAATCTAGTTCTTTCTAGTCACCCTCAAATCAGCTACCCATGGCCTCATGAAAAGTTGACATTAAGATGAGTTTAACTGTATCACCTATATTAAGACTCTACAGTTACGCGTGTTGGGGTAAAATGCCCAGAGCTGAGATGCACAAGGTAAGGAGCGATAAAGCTGAAGCTGGTGTGCCAGGCCAACAGGCCTGGAGGAGGAGTGAGGAGGAAACTAGAGAAGATAAAAACTGAAGCCAGAGAGCCCAGCTGGCCCACAGTGGCCATCACAGTCCAGCCCAGCAGTGTGAGGGGCCTGGATCTGTGACTTCAAGGCTCAGAGAGATTCTGCTGCATCGGACTATTTTCTTGAAATATTTTACCTTGTAAGGATAGTGTCTGCAACCTGACTTCTTAAACAATGGCCATCCTAAAATTTGGTGAAATATTTTAGAATAAAAGGTTTCATGTAAATGATTTCAGAAAATAAATGAAGTCCTCGCATCCCATATAGTATTCAAATTATATTATTGCTTAAAATACTTTTCCTATTATACTAAAATACAGACTTTCTTCTATCAATGGGCACCCTGCTGAGATATAACTTACTCACTTGCACAATTCACTGGCTCTCTTTTAGGAAAGGAGGGGAGTTGGGGGGGGTCATGTCATATAAGATGTGACATAATATAAAGGCGGACTATAAGGAAGTTAATGCAAGAAGACCTTACCAGAACAGGGTACATAAGGTAAATTAGAACTTTTAACGAGCTGTACATGCCAGCGGAAACTCCTTGCCAGCCAAGTGGACAATTGGAAGTGGAGGGTAAAGTTGTGAAGAACAGGGTCTTTTTACATAATCTAAGAGTTCAGGAGAAAGTGGGCAAAGGCAGGAGTGCAGAGAAACACAGAGCGCTGTCATGTGTTAGAAGATCCAGGAGACACAGCTCTGGGTTGCCAGTCAGGTTCTTTCAGAGGAGAATCTTTTCAGGGAAATTGGCCTTCTGTTGACTATGATGAGAAAGGCGTGGTCACGAGCAGAACTGTGTGCCCCTTATGTTGGAGCCCTAATTCCCAGCACCTCAGAATATAACTGCATCTGGAGACAAGGTCTTTAAAGAGACACTTAAGTTAAAATGGGGTCATCTGGGTGGGTCCTAATCCAATATGGCCAGTGTCCCTTTAAGAGGAGATTAGGACAGTGACACACAGAGGGAAGGCAGTGAGGAGGTACCGCCTGCAAGACAAGGAGTGGGTTCTCAGAGGAAACCAAACCTGTGGACACTTTGGTCTTGGACTTGTAGGCCACAGAATTGTGAGAAAATAAGTGTCTGCTGTTTAAGCCACATAGTTGGTAGCATTTGATGACAACCGAGCAAACTAACACAGACATGAAACAGGGGTAGACATGAGACCCAGAAAGGAAAGTGCTGTCTATTTAGGAACCAACTTCTTGAGAAACTCTGGTGAGCAATAAGAGCTGGGAGGAAGAACAGCGACCCTAAGGGTGAGGGCCAGCAGAGGGTGATGGAATAGCTGGAAAAGAATGAAATGATGCATGGAAAACACTGGTAAGTGTGCTCAGCCTGTGTCAGAGTGAGAAATGTAAACATCCCCCAGCCTAAACTGCATAACAGAACACTGACTTTTACCACCTCTTTGTGGAGTTTGTTCCCATGATTGTCTCTGATAATAAGAATAATAACACCACCACCACCAAGTATTTGAAAAACACTACATGAACTACATATTGCAGGTAGGAAGTGGTCTTACAGATTTAGGTAGGAAGTGGTCCAGGCAAGGAAAGGGAAAATTCTAGACGTTCTAGATGAAAGCAACAGCTCCCTCCTATAGGTGGTAGCCACCAAAAGTCCCCAAGCTAGACAAATGGACCATGAGAAAGGATGGCCTGTTCCATCACAGTCCTTAGCTACCGCCAGGAATACGATTTCCCACTCAGCAGTTTGTTTGCCTTTAAGTGGAGCTTCAGAAATGTGACAAACAGCAGTTGGAGATATGTGAATAACATGAAATTTTTCAATTTGGGGGGTTGCCATTCTCACTTACATGTGTTTCCACCATTTCAAAAAAAAAAAAAAAGAATTTATCTCAGAGACAAAAGGCAACAGTAAAGTGCGTAACTTCTCCAGAGTATTAATGAGACTCAGTTATTTGGCAACTGTATGCTAAACGGTCCATGATGAGTTAGAGAAACAGCATCATGAACAACTAAGCAAATATAATGTAATTACAGTCCATACTCCCTAGGGTAGAGACACTGGCATCTGAATCAGCTGGGGTGGAGTGTGTGCAGTACTAACCGCCAGGTTCCAACGGTCCAGCCTTCCTAACCTAACCTATTCTAAACACCTAAGACATTGACACTTATTTTTATCACGACCTAAAAAAGTTCAATTATTTCTAGTAAGCAGCAACAAGGGCAGAGAGAAACATCACCTCATCCAAACTGGATCCCCAAACACAATTGGTGAAGCTACACTTTAACTATAATCTTTAAATGAATTCATATAGTTAAAAAAAAAAACAAAAAACAAAAAACAAAGAACTGTGATTCCATAAATAGTTGAGGGAAAAATATTACTACTGTTTCCAAACAGTGAAAACGGGTTTGAACTTAATTCTCCAACACAGACACACATGAATCATACTAACTGGATGAAAGGTAATTGGCAAAACACAGCAGAAAGGTACATGAAATATGAGCAGTCGCATTTAAGAGCACAATCATTAGTCTTACAAGAGCTCAGAGAACTGCTGAGAGCGAATTCATCGCAAGGGACATACTTCAAGTTTGAGGGGCGAGGAACCACCAGTTAGAACGGCTGCCCTGGAGTGTTCTTTTTGTTGTTAATCTACCTGGGAAGCTCTGAGGACCCCTTACCAAGCACGGAATGCATATAAGGGCATAATGCTTTATTCCTGTGATTTATTCTTTCTTTTTCCAAAAAAGAGACACCCATATAAAATTCAATTGTTATGTTTATTTTATTTTTCTTTGGGGTAAAAAAATTTAATGATTTATATGGATCAGTTCATGAGACAATAGCCAGGTTCACCCATCATGCTTTACTTTCTCCTCCATGTGTGTGGGATGGTTTCACAGCATGTCCAGCATCCACACGTCCCCACTCACTCCCACAGTGCATGGCTTGTGAGAGGCAAGACCCCACTGTACGAATGCCCATTTGGGGGGAAACAAAACCAGCACCCCAAATGTGAGGCGCACTGAAGATTATGAATGTTAATGAAAATCTCCAAGGAAAAAAGAGGCAAATGTTTGGATATAGAAACTACTTCACTATCAATTTGTTAATCATCGAATACCCTATAACATAATAAACCTTTCCCCAGCAGATGGTGACACTTTAAACCCATGGAACACATGACAGAATGACATTGAAAATGCACCCTCTCCTGGGGTGCAGGAGGGCACACATTTTAGACACGTGGAGTTGACAAAGTTTCGGTGTGGCCTCATTGCTAATTCCAAGAAAGCCTCTATTTGGAAGATTACGTTCTCGTGTACACGCAGCAATGACAGCCAGAAATAAAGAGCAAGCAGCATAAAGAAACTGGAGGGAAATTACTTTTAATACAAACGTTCTTTATTGTTTTGCTCTTGTGAAAGTTACCTTCAAACAGTTAAGTTCAAATCCATGGTTGCAGATATGAAGGTCTTAGGGGAAAAACAGTAATTTCTAGGTAGACAAATTGACCATGTCCCACTAAAAACATGATTTGTGAGAGAGCAACTGCATTACTCCACTCTGGGAGATGGGATAACTGTCTATCACTGTATACAGGGAAACGAGCTGGAGCGGAGCTTAGAGATTTCGGAGGCATCTGAAGACACTTCCACTGTGCAGCCGAAGATGCCAGGGCAGGGCTTCACCTTGGCCATGCGGGGCCCTGCTCGTGATCTTCACTCCTACTGCCTCTGCCGTCCTCAGCACACTTCGATGTAGTAACCTTAGCTGACGACTGAAAAATGTGAGCCCGGGCAGGTGTCATCTTCCACCATCACCCAGCTGTCCTGTAAGTGTTTTGGAGAAAAGATGCTCTTTTTCCCAGGTAACCACCACCAGTCCTCATCTAACGTCCTCCTCCACCGATCTGCCCATTCACGGGGTTCAACAGGCCTTGGTGCCCCTGCCCCGTCCTCTTCTCCTGTGTTCTGTCAGCCCCCATGTGTCTTCACTTTCTTTTCTCCCAGACTCCATGATCCATCAAGTCAGCCACTCTTGGGCCATGCGCCCCATCTCCCTGACCCTGTGGGGTGCTGGGCCATCAACCACCAGTTTCTGAGACTTGACTGCTAACGTTCAGAAACTGTGAGCCAGTTAAGTCCCTGGTACCTTGAAATCGGCCACTGCAGGAGAATTCATACTATGAAAATTGGCAAAAGCTACCAATCAGGGATTTCCCTTTTCCTCATCCGTCTCATTCCCCCAAGACCTGGGTTGTGAGGGCACCGCTGCCCTGGCCCCACTGCCCTTCCTTTGTCTCATGCTGGCAACCCTCCACTCTGAGTCAAAGTAACTGTCCACCTCCTTCACACATGATGTGGGCTGCTGAGTATTTCTAGAGAAACTTGCAAAACACTGTACATTTTTTGCCACTATGAGTTCACGATCTCCAGCAATTCTTTTGTGTTTTCCTAGTCCTTCCATTCTCTACCATGTCTAAAAGCTTTCCCATGTTCTTTAAACCTGACTCTACTGTATTCCTTTCATTCTAGAATCTGCTTGATTGAAATAACAGAATGGAATAGTTTCAGTTTTGTCCTCACAAACTGTACATTCCCTCCATCCCCATCCATTCCTTGCTCACTCCCTCTTGCTGTAAGGGAAGAAAGGTCCACTCTTTAGAGTTTAATCCCACACCTCCTCTGAATCCAGTCTCTGCTGTCTTCCCCTTTCTTTATCGACTCTTCAGCTTTCCTCCTTCTGTGGGCCTTCCCTTTTGTTGGAGATGGAGTGTCTGGTCCCCGGACACCAGCCCTCATCATTCTCTGAGCGAGGATCGCAGTGGCCTCCTCCTAGTTTCTCAAGCACACTTCCCTCCCTCCCACCTCACAGGGTTTGCACATGCTGCTTCCTCAGTCGGGACCGCCTTGTAACTCAGGTCAGAAAGCTTTCCCTAAATCTCCAAGTCAAAGTCAGGGTCCTTTGCTCTTTGCTCTCCTATGGCCTTACATCCCTTCTGAGAGTTTATCTCACTTTATAATTGTACATTTATTAAGGCAATTATCTGTCATTTTCCACACAACAGTATAAACTACTAAGAGAGTGTATCTGCTTTTGCTTATCTTTGTTTCCCCGGATTTAGCACAATGCCTGCCTGGCACATTCAAGTGCTTGGTGAAGAAATGATTCATTGAGCTTTTTTAGCATTTAAAGAGTTATCCTTCCCATCCTCCAAAAATCCATTTCAACCTCACATCTACTGATCTTGCCTCTTGTACTTTCTGTCTTGCTGGCTGTCTCTTCCATCCCTCATCTTCTCCCCATAAGAACCTTCTCAGAAGAGTTGTTGCATTTTCCTTTCTCCATTTACTCACACAACCCTTGAATCACTGGCTTTTACAATTCATCACTCCACCAAAACCATTCTCAGTGTGGCCAGTAGGGACACCTTCATCATGAACTGTTGCATAACGACCACTTTCTACCACCCTGTACCTTAGATGACTTCTAAGCACGATTGACACGTCAACTTCTTCCTTCTGGAAAACAAATGCCATTCCCTCAGTGTTCACACTTCATACTCTTCTGGGCTTCTTCCTGCCTTCTGAGTCTCAGGCTTCTACTCCTCAGCCCATCTTTTATATGTTCATGAACCTACCTGCAACCCTTCTCTCTGCTCCTCTGAGAATTCTTCCATGGTTTCAATACTGACCACATCTAAATATCTACCTTCTACTCGGACCTCACACTAATACCCACCTGCCTACTTGATATTTCTATGTACTTGGACATGAATTTGTGGATATCAACCACAAACTTAACGTGTCTCACACTTAACTCACCATCCACCCTTGCAATTTGTTCTTCGTTTGCTGTTCCCTTAGGCAGTGTGATCACTAGCAAGCTGCCTAAGTGGGACTCCTGACTGTCACCACTGGCTCCCTCTCCATACCCTGGTGCTCACGTCTCATCACTAAAACCTGCGACCTGTGGATTCTCTCGCTCGAATATCTCTGGAATCTGTCTGCATCTCTCCAGCCTATAATAGATGCTCTGGTCCTTTCTCACCTGAGTTACTGCAACTGTCCCTGAACTGGCCTGTCACCAATATCTAATCTTACCACTTCCAATCCATTCTCCACATAGCAGCCAGAATGTCCTTTTTAAAACATAAATCTGTCTCCTATTTGAAACTCGTCCATGCTTCCCACTGCCCCTAGGATAAAATCCAAATTGCCTGCCATGGCTTACATGGCTCTGCCCCAGCTGTCTGGCTGCTACTTACTCCTCTCAGCTTCTATTTGCTCCCCTCATTCCCTGTCTTCCAGTCACGATCTCTAGAGTTTAGGTCTTGGACAGCTCCTTGTTTTCCCATCACTGGGCCTCTGCATATTCTTTGCACAGACCACCCATCTCCCACTCCCCCTCCCCCTCCCCAACACACTATGGCACTCCTGCCATCCTTGAGGTGCCACCTTAACTCTTATTTCCTCTGAGAAGTCCCCTTGCAAGGATCACGGCAAACAGTGGACACCCAATAAATTACCTTTCTTTCCTAATTCCTTCATATTAGATTAATGTCAGCTTTTGCACTTTTGATTTTGCTCAAGCTATTTTACTAATAAAATACAAATGACATAGGCTGATTTATATTTTAAAATATTCTCTTATAAAGATCTAACAACAGGATATTTTGAGTATGTGATGAATTTTGCTACTAAAGAGGTCCATCATAAATATGGCATTTGCAACATTATCCACCCCCCGCCAAAATTCAAAGAGTAAGTTTACATGTCCAAAAAACTAAGATATATAGAGATGTTTTACTCTTCTAGTTCCTCTTTTTATTTTTATCAGAGCAATGCCAGCTAAATGATTTAGATTACAATTAAAAGAATCAAAATTTTAATATTTCATCTTTTACCTACATAGCACCTATTTGGACCATAAGAAGGCGTGAACTATTGAATTTAACCATGTACAATGTCTAATATCTGATGATTTCTGATTAACAAGAATGATAATTTCATCAATTCAACCTAATAAAATGTAAATAATGTTGAATAAAAATATACAGAAAAAGGCAGTCACATTAGAATAATTATAAAGGTTATGTGTATATGCACTTGAATACAGGTATCCCATTATGAATTCTTACACTCTATAGAAATATAATTTGCTTATTAACAAGTTTCAGATTGCCCTACAATACAAAGGCTAATTATTTTTTTGAGTGGCAGAGTTCCCTTTAAGACTCCAATGAAAGCTATATATTGTCTCACCAGGAAAAACAAAATGCTCTCATGCTTATATAAAGAAATTCAAATTTGTACTTATTCAGAGTCCATGAAGCCAAGACCCAAGTGTAAGCTAAACAATGGCAGAAGCTAAACAATGGAAGAATCTGTAACTCTAAGGCAATGACTGCACAATGACATTCAACAAAAGCTGACTCCCTGGGAAAGGGCAGGGTATTCATACATGAAGTATTAAGTAACCAAATGACGTTTCCAAAAAAGCTGATGGGTCAACATATTTTCTGATTTTAGCTTGGCTGAAACCATAGGAAGTGAGAGACAGAATAATTTGAAATCATGTTAGTTAAATTAGAAAAAACAAACACCAAAAGATATTCCTGACGTTGATCTAATCCCACGTGGTCTATTAATATGCCCTGTGGGTGCACTCAGAAGCAAACCACACGCAGGGCTGTCAAGTTCATTGTCACCGGCAACTGTCACGCACACACTGTGAAGCCTGCCGGTTCACTGACAGCACTGATCACCTGGTCCCTCCGAGTGAGAGGAAGTGACTAATTTCATTGGGTGATGAAATGAGAACATTCCATTTGAAGAAAATACAACCGTAGACAAACACTGACTTTAAAAATAATCAAAATTTTAAAGAGAACTTTTATTATTGTGACAGAAATGCTATCTTTAACCTGAAACAGGCTGTAGATAAGAAGCTGTGACTCTGCTTTCTCGCTTCCCACCGGCCTGCAGGCCATGAACATGTTCAAACATGGAGCCTTGGTCTGTGAACCTATTGCGTCCCAAACTTCCCTGGTGCTAGCGTGCACTGCCATGACAAGGGCACGCTGACTCACAGCCTCACCACACCCCCACTGCCATCGTCCCGCACGGGCCTCGTGCCCCACACCCTCTCACACTCTCTTGCAGGTTGCACAGGATGGGAACGGGCAGGGGGAGGAGGTGCAAACAGTGGGATTGGCCTTCGGGGTTTTTCAAAACTGCAAGTCATTGCAAAACCGATCTAGTAGGTCGTGACCAGCTTTTTGGTTTGGGGATTTTTCTTGCAGAGAGGGAGAAGTTTAAAATGAAATAGGATACAATACAGTAAAAGAGAAAAATCAGAGTGCATCATGTATGATAAGGGTAAGTATCTCTTCAGATATGTGTGTGTGGGGGGGGGTCAAGGGCTTAATGAAAAAGCTATTTAAAAGTGTAGGTCTCGGCTTTAAAAAATGTGTTAAGTTTCAGGCTGGAGACCTACGTTTCAGCCCCAGCACAACCCCTGAACACTGTGCTCCCTCAATCTCCCCTCGCGTCTGCCTCACAGGCACATGCTGTAAATCAATGTCCTGCGCTACAAACCCAATACACAAAAATCTGCTGCATCTCCATATGCTAATAATGAACTACCTGAAAAGAAATTTAAAAGTTAATAATTTTATTGAAAAGAACAAAATACCTTGGAGGTAAGAGATCTGTACACCGAAAACTATAAGATAATGATGAAAAAACTTACGAAGATACAAATAAATGGAAAGATATTGTGTGCTCATGGACTAAAATAATTAATATTATTAAAATGTCCTTACTACCCAAAGCAATCTACAGATTCAATGCAACTCCCATCAAAATCCCAATGCTACTTTTTACAGAAATATCCATAGATGAACAATTCTAAAATTTGTATGGAACCACAAAGGCCCCAGAGAGCAAAAGCAATTATGAGAAAAAACAAAACTAGAGGCATCATGCTCCCTGATGTCAAACTACATTACAAAACTATAGTCATTAAAACAGTATGGTACTCACATAAAAACAGACTTACAGATCAATGGAACATATAGATCAATCCCAGGAATAAACCCTTGCATATATGGTCAATCAGTGTATGACAATGGGGAAAGGAGAGTCTCTTCAATAAACGGTGTTGGGAAAACTGGACATCCACATGCAGAACAATGAAACTGGACCCCTACCTTATACCATATACAAAAGTTAACTCAAAATGTATTAAAGTTTGAATGTAAGACCTGAAACCATGATCCTGTAAGAAAATATAGGTGGTAAGCCTCTTGACATTGTTCTTGGCAATAACTGGATTTGACACCAAAAGCAAAGGTAACAAAAGCAAAAAGAAACAAGTGGGACTATATCAAACTAAAGCTTCTGCACAGCAAAGGAAACCATCAACAAAATGAAAAGACAGCCTATTGAGTGGGAAAAATATCTGCAAGTCACATCTTTGATAAGGGGATGATATCCAAAATATATAAGAACTCATATAAGAATTCAATTGCAAGAACAAAACAAAACAAAACACAAAAAACCCAGGTACCTGAAAAGATGCTCAACATCACTAGTCATCAGGGAAATGCAAACCATAACCACAATGAGATACCAACTCACACCTGCTAGTGTGGCTATTACCAAAAACACATGTTGGCAAGGATGTGAAAAAATGGCAACCTTTGTGCACTGTTGATGAGACTCCAAGTTGGTGCAGCCACTCTGGGAATAAGTGTGGAGACTCCTCAAAAAAGTAAAATTGGAACTGCTATATGACTTAGCAATTCCACTTCCAGGTATTTATCTGAAGAAACCAACAACACTAACTCAAAAAGACACATTCACTCCATATTCATTGCAACATTATTTACAATAGCCAAGACATGGAAACAACTTCAGTGTCCGCTGATGAATGTACAGATAGCGAAGATGTGGTGCACGTACACAATGGAATGCTACTCTGCCAGAAGGGAGAACAGAATCTTGACGTTGCGACAACATGAACGGACCCTGAGGGCATTATGCTCAGTGAAATAAGTCAGATAGAAAGAGAGAAGTACCATATGATCTCACTTATATGTGGGATCTAAAAATAACAAACAAACCAAGTTCATGGATACAGAGAATAGATTGGTGGTGGCCTGAAGCTGGGTGTGATGGGTGGGCAAAATGGGTAAAGGGTGTCAAAAGGTACAAATTTCTAACTATAAAGTGGGTAAGTCACGGGGATGTAATACACAGCATGGTGACAATGTTTTATAGTAGTATACTGCATATCTGAAAGTAGCTAGGAGAGAGGATCTTGAAAGTCCTCACCACAAGAAAAGAAAACTAATTATGTATGGTGACAGATTTTAACTTGACTTCGTGTGATGATCATTTTACAATATATAAACATACTAAATCATTATGTTGTACATACAAACTAATAACGTTATATCAATTATACCTTAATTAAAAAATAATGTCCTGGGGGCACTGTTGTAAATACCTGAGAAAAAGTCCTTCTCCTTAGATAATGAAAAAACGAACAGACACCTCAAACAAAACAGAATAACAGCTCTGTTATTACTTTTAAAATATTTTTATCTATCCATTCACAGCCTGACCTATCCAATAGGTCAGCCCGGTTGCACTGCAGCCGTCCACTCCAGGAGCCATCCATTCGGACCATGGTTTGGCCTTGGACTCTAACATTCTGGGTTCCCGAGTCTCTGAGATCCCACAGCCCTGTCTTAGCGATTGTTACCTCAGCCCTCTGAAGAACTCCATAAAACACCTTGGGAAGATCTTGCCCTGTGAAGGTCATATTTTTGCATGGTTTTCCTGGGTTTTTCATTCTGAGTGATTTTCCAGTAATACAAGATTTCCCTTGAAAACTTTAAACTTTCCACCTCACTTGTATCTCTTAACCCTGTACTCTCATTCTTAGAAATGAATGTTTTAATAGATTCCTACAGTAGTGCCCTCGTTTATAATACTTTTTTCTGACAGCTCTGGCACAATTATCTGGCTGAAGACTACCTATCAAATTTCAATCAAAATCAATTAAAACCACTAGGCCCCCTGGAGTGCATCTTCAAAGTCTACACATGACTGTGGCTCACACCTAGTCTCTTGGCCCAGCCACACAGAACAATCAGGCCAGAATGCTTTAAAATTCTGCATTTCAGGATCAAGACTGCAAAGGTCTACCTTTCTTAATATCTTTGGGAAATGATCTCTTTCAATGTAGACTTCATTTGAAAGACAATATAATTTTTCAGTTATTTACTTTTAGTATTAAATTGTACATCTTCACATTTAGGAAACATTTTAAGTTAAAATTCAGTGCAGAAGTGTTACAGGGGTAAGGTGCTTAAATGTACTGTCAGAGTACATTAAGTAATGAGCTTGAATGAACTGATGGCGACTCTGTCTTCCACTTGCTTAGCCCAAAGTCTCTGGAATCCCCTTGGCTCCTCCTTTCTTCTCCCACCCATGCAACATATATTGTGAATTCAGCTCCCTTCAAAATTATAACCCAGATTCCAACCTCCTGTATCTCTACCCATTCTCCATCCCTATTCTTAACACTCTCTACCACCATTTCTCAACAGGCAACACTGCAAAACCCCATCTGAGGTCCTTATTGCTTCTCCTACCCTTCTGTAGCCTGTTCTCAGGCGCCCATTGGGCACTGCCACCCTCTAAGCTCAGGCAGAGCACACCCCTCCTCCACTCCGGGCTCCCTGGGGCTGCTCACCTCCCTCAAAGGAGAGCCCAAGTCCTCAAAACGGTCAACATCTTGACAGGCTCTCTAACTCCCTCTCCCATTACTCTCATTTTCATTCACTTCTCTCCAGATACACTGGCCTTGTAGAGCTGTTCCTCAAACCCACCAGGCAAGAGCCACCCTCAGGGCCCTGGAACTCGCTGTTGCCTCTCCCCCAGACTTCACCATGAGGAGCCCAGCACCTTCACCTGCTCAGGGAGGTCCGCCCCACCTGACAGCAGCAGTAACTCCCCCTTCTCCACCTACCCCATCTCACTCATGTTCCCTTCTTTTTCTTTCTTCAAAGCTATTTATCACCTTCTAACAGAATAGTATAGTCTTCACTGACTCTGTTGTTTATTGTGTTTCCTTATGCAAGAATATAAGGTCCATAAGACCTGGGATCTTTGCTGTTTGTTTAGAAAAGAAATTTATATTAATGTCATCGTTAGGTAAGAAGATTCCCTAGTACATTCCATAGGCACAAGAATTAACATCAGTAAATTGGTGCTAATTGTTTTAAAGTGATCTCTCACCTTGAAACCAAAACTTTCTGCATAGAGATTTCTATTTCCAATTATTTCATGCACTGTGTATAGTTTTATCAGACATACAATAAGGAGCAATGTGTCCAGTCATTTGGTCGGTGTGGGATGCGAATGGGTAGGTGAGACGCAAAGCCTCCCAAGTCCCTTATAGAAAGGAGCCTAAGCAGGCTTGTTTTGCTTTGTTCTAAATCATTTAAAAACAGATGTCCAAAGCTAAATACTTTGTCTGCTGCTATGGAAACCACTATCACAGTCGCCCAATTGAGAGCCTGACCTATACAATAAATGTTAGTCTTCCTGTTGTTACCATCCGAACCTGCCAACTATTAGAAGGTACAGCTACTATATATTGATCAGCCTGACAAGAAAGCCTGGAAGAGGCTAGTTCACACACATCAACATTTCCTTCAACAGTCAAAACCCAGTGACATACAGGGATTAGCTCTTACATAATTTGCCATGTTATTATGCATTCACGTTCCACCTTTATTATAATATAAACTTGTGCATCTTACCTTAATATTGCAGGCCTGCTCCATCAATCTTCTTGCATTTTCCTCTGCCCTGTATCTCTTTGGAAGCTGAACTCTGAAGAACTTTAAAGCACCTTCAAAAT
Organism: Anoura caudifer; assembly: GCA_004027475.1. Taxonomy (NCBI): domain Eukaryota; kingdom Metazoa; phylum Chordata; class Mammalia; order Chiroptera; family Phyllostomidae; genus Anoura; species Anoura caudifer. The sequence goes on from PVKU01000098.1 coordinate 126,094, forward strand.
CAGCCTGCAGAAGATCTTCCTTTGAGGTCTGCAAAATAATCACCCAGAATCGTCACGTTTTAGCCTGCATTCATGACAAACACACTGAAAAAAGAATTTCTAGTTTCCATGATGTATTTTTACAGCTAATATCTAGGCTAGTTCTAAAAATTTGAGAAAGAGATTTCTAACCTCTTTACTGCAAGTTGAAATAAGTCGCCCTAAATCCTGGAAGCAATCTAATAATTAATTAACAGGCTAACATATTTAATTTATATTACCTAAAGATTTGAATGGTGGATCCTGGCAAAGCTAACCAAGTTATACCTCTGAGAGAAGAAAAATTCAAGAAAAGAAAAAAAATTTAACCCTGAGACTAATCTGTGGCTTTATGGGCATTTTAAAGACAGTATTACAAAGCTGGCTGAAGAAGACACAGACAATGCAACCAAAGCACATCGTACTTACATAATAAACACCTAATTGGAGGACGGCTTTTTTGGCAGCTCAAGTGATAGAAAGGAAGAATTTAATCACATACCTTAAAGAATGCTGTGGTTGCCCTGACTATCAATTCTTGACCAGGGCACGTACCTGGGTTGCAGGTTTGGTTCCTGATCAGGGTGCATATGAGAGACAACTGACCAATATTCCTCTCTAACATCAATGTTTCTCTCCCTCTGTTCCACCCTTCCCCTCTCTCTAAAAATCAATAAATAAAATCTTTAAAAAGAAAAGAATGCTATGGTGACCAGAGAGAAGCAGGTTGGGAGGATAGTAAAAGGTAAAGGGGGCCAAATATACGATGACAGAAGATTTGACTTTGGGTAGTGCACACGCAATGCAACATACAGATCATGTACCCTAGAAATGTACACTTGAAACCTATATAATCTTATTTACCGATGTTGCCCCAATACATTTAATTAAAAATAAGCTCAGAATTGGTGTGGCTCAGTGGACTGAGCACTGGCCTGAGAACCAAAGGGTTACCAGTTTGATTCCCGGTCAGGGCATATACCTGGGTTGTGGGCCAGGTCCCCAGTAGGGGGCACTCAAGAGGCAACTACACATTGATGTTTCTCTCTCTCTCCCCCCCTTCCCCTCTCCTTAAAAGTAAATAAATAAAATCCTTAAAATAAAAGAAAGTCAAATAAAAAAAGTAAATGAAGCAAGCCACTTAACTACTGAACTTCTCATGAAAACTACGATTCGCAAAATTTACTTCTTTAGTAAATAACAACTACTTATAAATATGTGCATGCACAGAAAAGAAACTAGAAGGAAATGAAATAAAATGTTTCTCTGGATAGTGATATTACAGTTGTATATTTTTTCTTTATATTTTTGTTATATTTTCTACAGGAAAGATTTTGTAATAAGAAAGACACTAAGAATTCTAACGAACAACTATAAGCAATTTTTGGCAAATATTGTGATACAAATTAGAGATGCAGGCAGACTCAATAACACAGAAGTAATCCAAAAAGAAATTGGATGCTTTAAAGGTCTGTACTGAATTATCCAAAACTTCAGTAATAAAATGAAAAAAAAATGGTGGCTAGAAATCACAGAACTATGCACTAGTTCAAAATATTACTTTATTAAATTCAGAATTAAAGTTATTAACTGTAAAGACTGCACTGAAAGTGTATAAGGAAGTCAGAGAGATGTCTGCTCATAATGGGGTCTGAGTCATTGCCATCAGCTCTCTGGTCCTGGCCATTGTCATCTCTCAGGCGAGCCACCACAGTAACCCCTAACTGGTCCCCGTTTCCACTCTTGCTCCCTGCAGTGCACACTCCCGAGAGCAGCCCCACGACACCCTTTCAGGCCCCATCATCCTTCTACGTAGAGCCCTCCAAGGGTTCTTACTGTTCTCAGAATGAAACGCAAGTTTCTAACACTGCCCACAGGTCCCTTCACAATCCCCACCGCTCCTCCCTCCTGGGTACCATTCTCCATCTGCACTCACTACAAAGAAACTCACACGTAGAAGAATCAACTGAAACTGGAAAGGCTGTTCTTCAACTGGGGAATTCTTCAAGTTTTTCTATATTGCCTTCAGAACAATAGTGAGGGAAGAGTAAAATAATGAAAATACTATCGTCTTCCTGACATTATTTGTCAAGTAATGTCAGCAAGAAGATATGATAGATAAGAAATAGAAAAATCTGAATAAGCAAAGACATGTTTTCTTCCCATGAAAAATAAAAGAAAGAACTCCACCAGCTTTTATATAAGAACTAAGAAGTGATAACTTTTGGAAATTAGTGGCTCTACTAACACTCAGATTGGGAACCTGTTTATTAACATCTTCCAGATTATAAAAAGATAATTCAGACAATTAAAAATACTTAAACAATTCCAATTTCTCTTTCTTTTCAGGTAGGTAGAAAGAAAATACCCAGAGGACAAAGGTAAGGTGGATGCTGCCCTACACGTCCCTCCCACCCCTCCAGTAAAATGAGTGAAACACACTGCTGCCACACACAACTGGTCTGGGAGTTCACCAAGGCTCCACTTCAAGCAGACCCAGCGTTTTCTTTATTATTTTTTTAATCAACATTTATAGACCTGGCTGGTGTGGCTCAGTGCTGGCCTGCAAACCAAAGGGTCACAGATTTGATTCCCAGTTAGGGCACAAACCTGGGTTGAAGGCCAGGTCCCCAGCAAGGGGTGCACAAGAGGCAACCACAGATTGGTATTTCTCTCCCTCTCTTTCTCCCTCCCTTCCCCTAAAAATAAATAAATAAAATCTTTAAAAAACACTCTTAAATCAACATTTATTAAGTGCAAATTAGAAAGTGGATTTAGGACTCATTTTGATATGTAATTGATTTTTATATTTGGGCCATATCAGAAGCCTACGCCAACTTCTACATCAGGGTCTCTGACTTCTTTGAAAAGTTGTAATCTCTCTCCATGAGTTATCCTTGCAGCTGTTAGTGACGGAGGTAAAAATGGAGACATACTCTCTCCCCTGCTCCTTCATTCCCTGCCTAACAGTAATGGTTTCAGAAAGTCTACAAATTAAAAACGAACAAACTAGGATGTAATTTGAAATCATGAGAAGTTTGACCAAAACTGAACCTCAAACGGGCTGCTAATGGGACAGCTGACGTGTCGCCTGCATCCACCCACCCTCCCTAGCCTGGCAGTCCTTGGGACTCACTGTGAGCGTGCCTGGGTGCCATGTGCAAGTGCAGCCATGGCTGAGATCTGTGAGTCGTGGTCTGATAATGACTCCCATGTCATGTAAGAGGGGAAGGGGGGACACTGCACAGAAGGAGAGTGAAAGCTTTTCCTCTTTCTCCACATTTCACGCACTTACAAGCCTGTGGACTCTGGCAGGGCCATCACAGATACCACTTGGAGTGTGTTTTCCCACTGAAAAATTCAGTGCAAGAGCATCACATTTTAAAGTGATTTTTTTTAAGTAGGCATGGTGGAGGAGAAGAAGAGCTCTAACCTTTCGGGGTTGCTCTAGGTGCTTCCATCCCGAACCACTGTGATTCCTGGATGAGAAGCCATTCTTTAAGGGCCTCTGACAAGCAGCAAATTCTAGGTTAGATTATTCTAGGGACTTATTTGAAAAAAGACATCTAGGCAGATTCACTTTCTCATCTTCCCTGTTTTTACCACAAATGGCTTTTCTCCCTTTAGTTATACACAGTGTCTAACAGGGTTTCTGTGCAGCTGAGAAACACTTTGGAGGTCTGAGAAGCATCTGGAGGCACAGGCTGCAGAAGAGGGAAGCATTACTTAGCTGCTAAGTTACCTGTACCTTGTTTTGGTGTTTTACTTTCACCAACAAAACTTGGTGAGTCTACTTACAGATTTTAGGCCTTTTGTTAGTATCCATGGTGAAATACTTCAAAGGCACACCTTTTAAAAACAGTGAGAACACGCAGTAAGTGTGCTTGGTGCCCTAGGAGGCTGACGGTACCTCTGCGAACTGGGGACCAACCCCTAAGGAAGGTTCCAGGCCCAAAGCTATTGTACAACACTGTCTAGATTAACCTCCTTTGAACTGATCAGTTCATTAAGAAGTTAAATAGCCTCATATGAAAAAAATCACTACTGGGACCTTTAAGGTAAAATTAGGTTTTTATGTGTTTAACTCACATGCCTTCATGTTGAGAGCATGACACAAGACCTAAACTCTGGTGCTGGCCCTCTCATCTGCTAATGGAAAGACCCAGGATGGCAGGTGGCAGGATTCCTCACAGGACCACCCTGGGCAGAGTGGCCACTGATCCTGAACCGTTAGCCAGTCCGCCCAGACAAGGCTGAACCACCGCACTCCCCCTGGCAGACACGCTAAACGTCTAGCAGTAGATCACTGGACAGCTGATCCCAACCCACAGCCACGTCACTAATGAAAGGGCGCATGACTCGCCGACATGCAGAGTGTCGCCCCAGTTCTATTGATAATCCCATGAGCACAACACTGTATAATGCCACCAGAGATTTCCCAGTGGCCCTGTGGACAACTTGGCACACACTTTTCACATGTAACGCGTGTGGCACTATGACTTAGAGTCTGAATGCCAGAGCCCAAGACAACTCAAGGGATGTACTTCCTCAGACGCCTAACTGGGCAGCCAAGCCGACTTTGCTCAGTTGTGTTTAACCCACACACATTCACATTTAAAACATACGGATACACCTATGGAGTCCCTGAGACCTGAAGCTCAGGGACCTAACTCCCGTGGACTTCATCACTGATAATTTGTTTCAAACTAGAAGCAGCTCAAACTCTTCTCTGATGCAGATTTGCATATGACAGACATTCTCGGTCACCAGTTTCTGTTTTCCTCCAAAACACTGAGGTGTAAATGCCAGAGCACGGCCGCCTTAGGTTACTGGAAAGTTACCCATCCAAGCTCCTGTGGCACAAAGTTGATCATCTTCAAGAACGTATGAGGCCAAAACTGATTCCTCAAAGAGATGCAGAGATTTTGTTGACCTATATCTTAGCACTTCTTCATGTCAAAGCTCCTGAAATACACTTGTTATTTCACTTAAAAATTTTACTTCACTTAAAATTTTTGCACTGAAAAAAAAAAAAAAAAGCCTTCTAACAGAATCAAGAATCTTCACTTTTCTCCTTTAATTAGGAAAAAAATGTGATTCAGGGAAACAAAATCTAAATGAGTATTGATGACCTCATTTGAGCATTAAAACACGTACTGAACTTTTTATTTCTTTCTTAAATATCAAACGAACAATATTTCTCAAAAATACAGCCCCCCCCCATAATTGTATGCTAGTCACTGGATCTAACTTCATCTTGGAATGATAAACAGACCTTCTTCAGGGTGACAGATCGCTTATGTATGCAGCTGCCTGACATGTCTGTTATGATTACGTGTGTGCAAATACATACGTGGAGACTGAACTAATAATGGTAAAGAGATGAACTATACTGGAGGGAAATATGTGAGAGAAAAGAGTTAAATTTGGTTAAGTCGATGCTGTACTTTTGAAAAGACTCAGATGTGAGAGAAGCATAATGAAGGAATAGTCAGGAAGGCATTAAACTCCATTATATAAAATAGACAAAGCTAAATTATTCCAAATAATAGTACAGGACTACTGCAGACCAATTACATTGTAGAACAGTTGCTAGGTGCAGTTCTCAAACCACTAAAAAGAAGCCCTGCACCAGTGATTGTGGGTATTTAATTTTAACCCTTGGTAGGAAGCAAGGAAGGGCGATTTTTCTCTTGTTGAGGAAATCAAAAAATGAGCCAACCAGACTTCCCAGTCACAGCACAAACCCAACAGTTTGAAGCTATTTCATAGGCACATAGCTCGAACATTCCAGGAGAGAGACCTACAATTTTCTAAACAAGGGTTTTTAGCGGGTAAAATTCCCTATCCCCCCCAAAAAAAAATCAAATGGGGAGGTCAGAATGCAAACCACACACAGTCTAGATAAGTAGCAATGTCTGTTGTAAAATTTAACCCTTTGGAGACATAGGAACAGAATGCTAGCACTTGAGAATTCTGCTTTATTGCTGAGCTGAGCCAGCGAGAAAACATTTTTTTTTTTTTTTTTTTTTTTTGTGGCTGCTACAGAGATAATGCCACTATGTGGCCTTGGGCTCTGAGAAGAGAACCCTAGCTCCTCCAGCCAATTAGGAGTGGCAGGGACCAGGCTGGGGCAGAGCCCCTGGCCACGGCCACTCGCACTTCCTTCTCGGTTGAGTGAGGAAGGAGAAGAAAACAGGAGACTGCGAGCTCCTCCAGGACACAAGGAATTCTCACGGAGGGTGGCAGACTCCCCCCAAATGAAGTTCAATGAAAAACAGTCTCACCGCCAGAAGCCGAGGCACAAACAGGCGATGCCCCATCCCCAGAAGTTCCAGAACGCGGCACGCATACTCATTCACCAGCTTGGTCCTCTCGTCGTGCATGTCCTGGGACTTTCTGACAGGAGGTGTGAGCTTAGCAGCTGGGGCTGGGCAGGGCACCCCTGGTTCCATGAGCAGTACGTAGGTATCCAGACTGAGGAGGCTGGGTCTCTCATCCACAATTTTAAGAGGTGCAGTGGGAGGGGAGTCTTGCTAAGGTCTCCCCAGGAGCACACAACAAGCCGGTCTGTGCTGGCAATTGACAGCTAATGTCTCCACAGGAAAAGCATTTTGGTTAAATTAGCCACAGTGCAAGAGCCCCAAAGTGGACTGGAGAATAAAATCAAACACTGATCTCAATGAAAAACGGCAAAAGCAATCGAATGCAAGAAAATGGCCAAGAGTGACGTAGGAGAGTTCAGATCCATGTGTCAAAACATACAAGCTGCTCAGAAGGGTCTAGCGTGTGTGCATGCTGTGAGTATGTGTGTGTGTCTGTGTGTGTCTCTGTGTGTGTGCAGACAGCAGCAGTAGCCAAGAAGCCAGGGCAGTTGTGAGGCTGCAAGGAGAAAAAGGATGAGCTCATTGCAATCCTTGATTCGTGACAAGCAAGCAGCGCTGCTGCTGCTGCTGCTGCTGCCGCCGCCGCCGCCGCCGCCGCCGCCACCGCCGCTGCCTCTCGCTGTGAATCAGTAATGAAGGGGTAGGTGAGGCAGGGGAGGGAAGAGGAGGAGGTCGGTGAATGAGCATGCAGAGCGTGTCTCGGGGGAGAATGCTGTAATAAGAAGCCAATGGCGAGCGTCGGACAGATGCACTTCCCCTCCTGGTCTACCTTCAATCAGTGCTGTCTGACAGCTTATGCTGTTGAATCCTAAGCCCACAGACAGATGAACTAGCTTCTCCTAGCATGTGATGCTCACAGAGGAATCAGACAGCCGGCCAGCTAAGAGGCTGACCTTTATCACTCTCGCTTTCTAACGACAACAACAGATAAAACCCGGATTTTATACTGTGTATTCAAAGTTGAAAGCTCTAATCCTTGTAAGGTTACTAAAATTTCAACTGAAGAGAGGTTCAGGGAAAAATGAGAGGGGATGGATGGAGAGCAAGGACTCAGCATCCAAGGAGCGACACACCCTCATGTTGAAGTGTCTGTGCAACAATGACTTTCTGCAACGCTCGGGTGTGCAGAAGAACTTCAGCACTCTGGGAAGGCTGGCCGCAGTTGGAAGGGCATGTTTGACAAGCACACAGTATAATAACAAAACCCTACAATCTAATAATAACAGTATCCATTTAAGGAAATACTAAAGTTGAGATTCTCAAAGTAAAAATAACTTTCTTAAGTCACAGACCTCAACAGACACTCAGTTAATAGTCCGAAACATTGTTTTGACAGACTCCAGTCGCATCGATCCTTCCCTAGTGATAATGGAATTGGGAGTTGCCCCTGGTTTAAAACTTCACAATCTCAGAATTGAAGTGCTATGTTAATTTACTAGACCTAAATAATCAGTTGTAGCCAAATGAAGGCAAAAGGAACAGATCCCTTTTGCGACAGTTCCCTAACCTCAGCCCGATGATTAACCCCATGTATGCAGAACCCTGGTTCGGCAGTTCCGCAGCCAGCCCCAAGAGACCAGACCAGTCTCTCCCAGACGGCAGCAGCACGGTGCCAAGTGACTGGGTACAGAGAGAGCCCGAGCAACTTCCTCCCAACTCTTAGCTCCCTAAAAAGTTCCAGGCCTCTGCAGGTAGCAAAATACAAACATTTATCAGAAGATTTCTGCGATCTTGGCTAGAAAAGTACACTAATTATGGAATTGGGTTAAAGAGAAATATTGCTTTCCTTAGCACAATGTTGTTTGGTTTCTTTTTCTAAAACCTCAGGAAAACAGAAGTTTTCTTGGTAAATATTTAAAGTATTAATTAAGAGAATATCTAAAACAAGATATCTATATGTCCTTGTCAAGCCTTTATTTCTTCCTAAAAAGTTTCTTTAAAAACCATGCAAAGCAAAGACTTTAATGAAAAATGACCAAAAGCATGAGAATATTCTACACACAAAAACCCCAGACCCTTAGGTGTCGGAGGAGGGGACTGCCAGGCTACTTTAGGCTACCAGCTGGCTCAGCTGGAGCGGGGAGACTCTCAGGAGGAGTGAAGAGGTTCTGGGCTGTTCACACACACAGGCGCATGCACAGGGACAGCCCCGTTTCTGTCTTGTTTATCACACACTGAAGTTCAGCAGGAGATGTCGTGCAAAAAGACCGCTGCTGCTCTGTGAGTGTAACAAGTGCCTGCCACAGACGCATCCCATTTCAGGACAAGGGGACTGTTTTGACTTACGAAGGAAGGAGGAATTCACTGACTCCTCTGTGTACAAGATTTCCTTCTGACTGCCTTTTTTAAAAAGAGGGGAGATGCTTTCACCCACCTGACTTGGTCTCAAAGAACCCTCACAGAAGCATTTCTTTTTCTTATGTAAACCAGAAACAAAAACTTCTTGCCCCCAGGTTTCTGGTAAAAAGAAGTGCAGATGAAGCCACAGACTTTGGAACTGTACGTTTGGCTCTAATGCTCACAAAAGAAGTTAAAACTGTAAGTACTAAATATTAAATGCTAGTGGTTAACATGTGATGTTTTAATGAGCAAAACAAGTTACACTAAAACAGGTACATTAACCAAATGCTGCATGAGAGACACTACAAATAAGTAGTCACGTGTTTTGGCTTCCCTACTCTCTCCACCATGCTTTCCCTAAAAAGTGCATTATCCTGGAGGAGGTGAGGGACAGGGGCAGCCTTGGGCTCTGAGTGGCCGGTCCCTGTTGGGATGACAGCAGTGGTGGTTGGTGGGGAGACAGCACGGGTCCAGGGTGTCCCTACCCCAATCAGACTGAGGGGTGAGGGCCACACCAGGCCCTGCAGAAGGCACTGGGGATTGGAGCAATGAAGAGCCTGAGGAAGAGCAGGCCCAGCTGGCAACTCCTCCCAGCTCCTGGACCAAGACCCTGAGCCAGGGGAGGCCCAGCTGGCACCATGGGGGATGGAGAAGACACAGCTGCTGACATGCAGGAGCAGATGCAGGTTCTTCATGTGCTGGACCCGCCATTAAAAAGTGAGGATGGGGGGAGGAGGGGCCACAGCACTTGAGCAACCACAGCCCCATTTCCGGGGCCTGGTGCACACAGAGCTGGGGGCAGGGCAAAGGCTGGCGCAGGCCTGCCGTGAGGGGGCTCCTGCCTGGGCTGGGGTGATACCAAATGCCCAGGGGGAAGGCATTCCCAGTCTGGAAAAGACCACACTGAGAGCTGCCTCATCTCCCAGTGCTCCAGGCCAGAAGCAGCAGCAAACGGAATGCATCCGAGGTATCTCCTGCGTCCTCATCTCCCTCCTCCCTCTCCATGTCAGGGCCAAGCAGACTTCTCAGAGACCCACCGACTCTGCCGCACATGTGGGGCCATCCACTCCGAGCCCCCACCTCAGCATGCACCGCTCTACAGAAAATAAGGCACCCCATGCACGCAGAAAACAAACAGAAGCACCATCCTCGCTGTCACAATTTCCATGATTTTCCAAACCTGGTCCTAATTCCAAGCTGTCCTTTGAGAATAGGCTGTTGGTAAGTATCAGGTAAAATACTTCTCTTAGAGCATCACTTGGTGAAAAGAAAGAAGTGATCCCCGGAATTTTCAGAGCCCTGGGAGAGTCCTTGTCTCAGTAAGCATTGCCCCATCTCTCACCACCTCTCCGAGTCATTCACTTATTGCTGATGAGGTTCAACAATAAATGCAGCGCACTTTTGAGAAAGAAAATTGGGAGTCATAAAGTAATCCAAAAATGAAATCAATGACAAGAAACTCTTCTGAGTTTATCAGTTAAAAATACACAATGCCTCACATTTCTTTATGCTAACATAAAGAAGATCTAAGAAAATTTTCTGCCAAATGGCCAGTTGAAGATAATCTGGGAAATGTGAATGAATCATATAATGAGGCAGAGTGAGAAGAAGAGAGGACCAGGCGGTGGCCCCAAAGCCACGACGAAGGCAGTGACTGTCAGCTGGGGGGCCACAAGAATGTTTAAAACATGCAATCCCTGACTGTTTAGACAGGGACACTGACCTCCTACCCCTTAGGTTGTCATAAAAAATGACAACAGCCAACACAACAGTAGCCATCTGGTGTGAATGAATTAAAATGATACCTATTCTTTTGTCAGACCAGCAAAAAACACATTTTTTGTTGTGCCGCAGAATTTTAGTAATTAGCTTACGTGTGCCATGAGGTGAAAAGGGTTGAAAACTGCTGGTCTAAAGAACCGAAGCCCCACTCTGGAGGGCAGAAGCAGGGGCTGCAGTGGGGCCCCCATCAGAGGCCGGGCCTGAGGGCTCCCCCGAGCTGCACCCCCATGGCACTGCCACTGGACGTGGGCGGGACAGGAACAGACCTCCAGTGTCAATGAAAAGCATGTTGGGCTTCACACATGGCGATTCGATGAAAACGCTGAGTGCAAAGAAACACGCTAAGCATCCCTTCAGGGGTCACTCATCTTGTGGGAACTAGCCAGGGAGGCTTCCAAACACAAGGATGAAGCAGGGTGTGCCGGGTACATGGAAGGAGGACCACACTGTGTGGGATGATGCAGTCACGTCTGCTGTCCACGGTGGATGCAGACAGGAGTGGGCTTCCCTGGTGGGACGGCCTAGACCCAAACCCAAGAGCAGTGAGGATTAAACCTATCTCTCCATGCAAAGCAGAGTACTGCTTAGTGCACCAGCTCTCAGTCACATTTTCTTGCTGTGTGACACAAGTGAGTTATGCAGTACTCTCTGAGCCTCGGTCATTCGCCGTATCACCTACCCAGCCAGGCTGCTCTGAAAATTTAATAAATGAATGCACACACAGGACTCTCTCACGGTGCCTAGTGCAGAATGGGTTCTAGGTAACTAGTGATGTCCTCATCCTCCCAGAAGTCACAAAGGAGGGGAGGACAAGGGTAAAATGCATTGTGTTTGTTTAGGCTAGGGCTTAGAGAGACAGGAAGACCAAGCACCGCTTCAGTTCACGCTTCAGACTTAGCCACACCAATAATAAGTAGCAAAGTGTCCATGCTCTTTCTCACCGAGAAAAGGTTAAACTGCAAAACTTCATTCCCTAACTATTTCTTTTATGTCCGATAGTCAACTTCTTAAAAAGAGGAACCCTGAATAATCTGGCAAGTTCCTAGGGTCCGAAAAACAGGTCAGATGAAGATGACTGAGTTGTGTCAGAAGCGTGGTCTTGGGAAATCCCACACAACTTGCATGCTGCCAATCAAGTCTTGATTCTGCTTGACGCTGCGCTATGGGCCACTGCAGTGGAGAAAGCCCAGCAGGTGCCGCTTCCAGCCCTGGGGGTGACGCACGCTGCTTGAAGACCAGGCTCAGGTGAAAGGTGTGGAGACTGAGCACACAGGTGATAGCACAGGGAGATGGGGCTCATTATTTTGTAGCTGGGGCTCATATACTGAAGGATTCGAGTAAAAATAATGAAAATATGTAATTAACTGACACCATGACGGGCAGTTCAGGTAACGAGTCTAGAGGAATTCAAAGAAAAAAGATTCCTGAATGTTCTGACCTTTTGTGAGACTTAAGGTGCAATGATCTTAAAGGAGTGTTTTGTTTTGTTTTGATAGAAGAGAGAACTTCCCTCCAGCAAAAGTAATTTAATAACACTTGGAATAGTCACGGGAGCGCCCCTGTCACTTTCTCACCTACCCTTGTGATCACAGTCCAGTGTGACACCTTCACTGAGGCAAGAACTTCTGCAGTCTCTTTGAGAGCTGGTCCTTCTGCCTCTGGTCCCATATCTCCACAGATAATGAACTCCAAAGACTGCCTGTCTTGTTATTGGACAGTTATATTTGTTTAAAAAGAACTACTTATGGTAATCCAAAACCTGAAACTTCTAGTTACTGGATTTGGTTACACATTTAGTAACAACACAATATAAGTCTATTTTTTATGTGACGTTAATTGAAATATCTGAAGAGAGTCCTGCCCTGGCTGGTGTGGCGCAGTGGATCGAGCGCTGGCCTGCAAACCAAAGGGTCACAAGTCAGGGCACATGCCTGGGTTGCAGGCCAGGTCCTTGGTGGGGGATGTGTGAGGGGCAACCACACACTGACATTTCTCTCCTTCTCTCTAAAAATAAATAAATAAATCTTTTTTAAAAATCAAATATCTGAAGAGAGTCTTAATTTCCTTTCTTTCTAAGACAACTATCTCTGCTGCTAACTGGGCCCCCAAAGCTGGTTTCTGGCCCATGCCACACTGCTCACAGTCCCGCCTCCTGCCCCAAGGACACACCTTTTGGCTGGTGTCCCTCCAGGTACCACCCACACCGAAAAGGATGCCCTAGAGAGCACAACAGAATCGGAACCAATGTGCTGTTGTCAGACCCTGGAACACATCAGAGTCTGACATGTTCATCCCACCGAGGGAGGGGCTGAGGCCGCAGGTGAGTCAGGGACTTGCTCACGCTCACGGAACTGGTCTGAGGCAGAGCCAGGAAGCTGAGACCCTGGGCCCACCCAGCTGCATGGCGAGGAGGAAGAAGCAGCCCCTCCCCTGTAACTTGCCACCTTTTTCAGTGAATGGAGCCCACTGAAAAAAACTATTTTATTTGGGAGACTATGCTCCACCACTTCATTCCACAGGGAACTGGTCTGAAGCCTGGGCCAGCCATCTGGTAAGAAAGAATCAAAGGTACGTAGATGTGAGTTGAGAGGGGGCCTCCAAGGCCTGCCGTGATGGCAGTCACTCCCGATCTCACACCTTTGATGGTGTGAGTCCTCCCCGGTTTTTAACTGAGAAGTGCCTCTTCTTCAAGCAAACAGCTGGGGAGGCAACATCCTGGCAACTCAGCCCCAGGGTCTAGAGAAGAGCAGCTTTCTCAAAGCCAAGTTCACAGTGTGGGCTTGACCTTAGCTGTTCCTTTACTTCATCCCCTTCCCTGGGCGCTGTACCCTGGGCTCATCTTTGTTTCCAAATGTAACATAAATGCTAGGGGCAGCCTGTTCTTTAATTTTAAATTGATCAGGTAAAAAGTACAATATACAGAATTTAAACAGTCCTTGATCCTCTCAAGCTAGATCAGCATTTTACTTTTATTTGTGTGTGTGTGTGTGTGTGTGTGTGTGTGTGTGATGCCACTGGTGTTAAAAATAAATGAGGTGCTGCGTTCATCTCGATGAGCTGTAAATTGGCTCTACTTTCCCCCTCGACTCCATCTCCAGGTCTCTGCCACCTTTGCTGTCTCCGGCATCTTCACGTTACGTGGAATGCCAGGTGAAGTTTAACAGCTGTCTCTGTGAAAAGTAACACTTTCAGTGGGTTATATGGGTCAGCCCATGTATCAGCAAGTGACTGTTCCCACAAGATGAATATGTCAAGATGGGGGCGCTCTCTTTCTCTCTCTCTCTCTCAATAGACAAGCATGTTCTGAAATACAGAGAGTAAGTGACTGCGCAGCCACGCTGTTTCCCTCCCCTGCCTGACGCCTGTGCACTCACTCTTGGTTTCAAAGGGATCCAGGAAAATCTCAGAAGTAGCCACATAGTGAGAGTGGGGGTGGCTTTCCCTCCACTTTCACAGGAGGGGACCAGCTCTCTCCCCACCTCCCTTCCGCGTTCAGCACTTACACATCTCAGCATTGCCACACGCGGTGCTGCCAGAGGACAGGAACAAGGGAACATGTGTGTTTGGGTCTCCCCTGCCTGGTGGGCTCCTTTGCCATCTCATAGTCATTTTTTTCCAAGCAGAGCTTAACAAAGCAACTTAACACATCACAAACTCCTGATACATATTTGCCTCAATAATAATAGTTACCACTTATTCAGTGTTTATAAGGCCCAGGAAATATGCAAAAACCTTACTGTATGCATTACTGCATTTAATCTGAACAATCGATTATGCCCATTTTACATAGGAAGCACCTGAGTTTAGAAAAGCCAAGTGACTTGCCCAAGATTATATAGCCAGTAAGTGGGAACTGCGACTACAGTATTTTTAATATCTACACATCTGATATATAAGTGCTTTAAATCTAGTATGACTTATTTGAACCAACAAAGGAGGTAGAGTGAATCTAGACCGAGAGGCAAATCAAGTCAGGAAAATCAAAACAACAGGATCCCAAGTGATGTCACTATGAACATATGGAGGGACCAATGTATTTTGGGTTCTAAAAGAAATGACAAAAAAAACATCAAAGCAAACCTTACACTCCAAGAGCAGTGTCTGCACCCTGATGACCTGGGCCACACACTTGTGTTTGCTGCTACAGAACGCCCCACCCCAGTCATGAGATAGGCATCTCTGCCCCTAGAGCTCCCAGTCTGTGTCTCTCTCCTCAGTGGACACAGGCAGCCTCGCGTGCAACTTATCTTCAGCGTGCCTGCAGTCACCATGCTCCCTGGTGCACTTCCTCCCTCCATTTCCTCTCCTGGCTAACGGCACCCTAACCCGACTGCCCCAGCAGACACCTGGCGTCATCCTGGAGTCCTCCTATGACCCCTTCTACCCTCAGCCCATCACTGAATCTGGTGGGTTTGACTTCCTCATCATCTCTCAAACTATCTCCTCTTCTCCATGCCCATCTCTTTCTTTTCTTTTTTTTTTAAGCTCTTTAAAAAGTTGATTTGAGTGATGGAGGGAAGAGCAGGGGGAAAGAGAGAGAGAGAGAGAGAGAGAGAGAGAGAGAGAGAGAGAGAGAGAGAGAAATATCAATTTGTTGTTCCACTTACTCATGCATTCATTGGTTGATTCTTGCATGGGCCATGACCAGGGATCAAACCCTCAACCTTGGTGTATCCGGAAGATGCTCTAACCCACTGAGCTACCTGGCCAGGGCCCATTTCTTTCGATTTGGGATCAGCACTCAATATGATGTGTTGGGACCTCCACCATATGCGACGCTCCAGTTACTTGATGTTCCCTGAACACAACAGGCAACTGCCTGCTTCCATGTCTGTGTTCTTGTTTGTCCTTTTATGGAACCCTTTTCCAATTCACTTACCTTTTTCTTTCTAATCATCAAAACTCAACTGTGATTTTATCTCCTCGACCCTAGGGGTTGGGGGACATTGCCCTCCTGTCTGCTTTCTTCCCACCGTGCTATCTCTCTCACATCACTTGCAGGCGTAGCCTTGAATAAGTTGCACTGAAATCGACATGTAGGGCCTCTCTCTCCCCTGCTAAGGCACCCAGAAACAGGGAGCATGAGTTACCCTTGTCTCTGTCCTAAAGGTCCATCAGAGGCGGTTACTTCACACACTGTGTTTGTTGACTCAGAACCATTGTTGAAATGCTTCAGCGTTCAAAATGGATAAAATACGATTATTCTGCACAGAGTTAGGTAAGCGTTTCTCTGATTAGCATTATCGATGCTTGATGATTTCTGAGACTTTAAAAATATTCTTCCCGCTTTCTGGATTTTTTCCTCTATCCCTTTTCCTTCCAAAATTTTAACAATCCTTCAAAATATTGTCATGAAAGAACAAAAGCTGAGATATCAGAGAGACCTAGACTTAAAACTTGGATTTCACGTCTGGGAGCTGCGTGACTTCAGGGAAGTTAACCTGAGTCTCATTTTTTGTTAAGAAAATGAGGCTTAAAATAGTAATCTCACGAAGTTACTAATGCTATCAACATCTGTGACATTCCTAGCTTGGGAAACTGGATGACAATAAAGATATTAACTAATAGGATAACCACTGGGGACAGAAAGAGATAAAGGATGCATGGAGTTTGCGAGGAATGTGTGGCCATCTGTTGGCGGTATGCCGTGGGGAAGTGTGCTCTGGGACCAAGGGGCAGGTTGAGAAATCACGGGCGGTCCAGGGAAGGCGAGGATGGCAATGATGCAGGTCAGCGAGGGACAACAGAAGAGCCGTGAGGGGGACGTTCTCAAAGTGTGCCTTGCTACTGTTCTTAATTGTCCCAGGTGCCATTTCCTAATGAGCAGTAACTGCCCCGCCAGACAGCAAGTTTCTGAAGGGCAGGCACCGCATCCGCTCAACCCTCTACTATGTTCCCAGCACCTGGGCCTCAACCATGTGAGGAAGGAGCTCAGGAAATAATAACTGAGTTGATGGATGATTGAATCTCACATAATCCTCACCAATTTGGTAACTTAAATAAATAGTAATGTGGGAATGCAAATTCCTTGTGCAAATGTGCTGAGGTTGGGGGTAGGAATAAAAATCTCACATGTTCCTGTGGTGTGTCGGACATAGCACCACCCACTTCCATGCACGATCGCATTTCATTCTTATTAGGTATTCTAATAAAATCATTGCTAAAATAAATGATTTGCTCATGGTTTTTCAAAATCAGTTTGCTCCATCTCTCCATCATCCTTGATTTCTCACTTTCCCTCAGCCTTCTAAATTCAATTTCTCTACACGTCCTGTCAGCCCTATCTAAAAATTACCTTTAATTTGTCCTCTTTTTCCATCTTTGCTGTCTGCCACATTTTCCTGCTTGTCCTACTGAAATAACATCCTAACCGGTCTCCGTGTTTCTACTCTCACCTCTTTACAATTCACATTCCACACATCCAAATTCCCCAATCAATGCCTTAAAACCATAAATCAGATCAAATTTCCTCCTGCTTAAAACTTACACTGCCTTCCCATTGTACTCAAGTGCTGCTGCTTTCTTCCCTACTCTTTCTATGTCTCTGCTGATCTGACCCTGCCTACGTCTCTGCCCACATCTCATTCCTCTTCACGGCTTGCTCACTATGCTCTAGTCACACTGGCCTCCATTCTGTTTTGAACATAAAAAGCTTTTTCTGCCTCGAGGACTTTGTACTTGCTGTTGCATCTGATCATCATGTGGCTGGCTCCACTGTCTCACACAACTCAAGTGCTACTTTGCTCACAAAGGCCTTGTATTAACATCTTATCCAAGGAAGGGCAGTAGCACATGAGATTCCCTTGTAGTAGTTCTTTCACGACATCTGTCACTACTTGAAATTGTTCGCTTCTTTCCTATGTATTATCGCTCTTTCTAATTAGAAAATATCAGGGCAAGGATCACAGGGGAGAGGAGATAGAGCGTTATCAACAAGTTATTAGAAAAAAATATAAACATAAAATAAGATTCTTTTCTCAGCTTCTTCCACTCATTCATTTTTACTTTAAAAGATTATTATTTTACAAGGCCATTTTAATATTTCTTTTCTTTAACCATCAGAAGTCAGCTAAAGTGACCCCCTGACATTTAAAGATTTAGTATTTATTCCTTCTGCTCTCCCAGAGAGACCTCACAACATAGCAGCTTGTGGGTTGCTGAGGAATGAATTTAGTTACTTGCTCCCATGTAGCAGTTGGTGGGTAAGCTTAGCTTATAGTGGTTTTCTTCTCTTATTATATGTTCTGATGGCAAAGCAGTTATTTTACCTCAATTTTATAAATAATGTGAGTTGAAAAATATAGTTGTATTAAAAATTAGGAAATTTAAGAGCATCTTAGAATATAAACTTCAGGAATGTCGAGCTGTTTTTCCTCTCTGAACCGTCCATGCACATTAAAGAAAGAGACCACGCTCCGACTGAAGCGGCCTACCTGGGTAACCGCATGATGCCACGACTGATCCCAAATGTGAACCTGTAACCATTGTGAGGACTGGCCACAGAACAAACGCAGAAACACTTTTAGACAGTGAGGAGCTGAGTCATTGTGGTTTCTGCTAAAGGGAGAGGCTTCTATATTTAAAAGCAAAGATATGATAATAATTGGTTTTTCAAGTGTCCTGCAAGCTTTGGATAATACATGCTGTATAACTATCAACTACTTGAAGAATGAGAACAAAATTAACAAAACAAAACAACCAGGAACAGCCCTCAGACCCAGTGGGGATAGTGAAGAATAAATAAACCCAGGGGCAAAGGGGAGAAGAGGAAACATTCACTTCTCTGTGTGCACACTGCGAGCCCAGGGTTGTGCTTGGTTCTGGGTAGAATACAAAACTGGCACGTGATGGGGTCTCTATTCTCAATGGCAGCAGACATTATGGCAGAAACAAGGCACACGGCTGGAACAGTTGGGGGCCCCACGTGACCGTGTGCGATACTGTGCCCAGGAAGTACCGCTGAGGCCAGATTACAATGCAATTGGAATGCCAGCGGATGGGTGTACACTGAACAATAGACAGGAACACGCAACGGACACAGCGCTTGGGGGGAAGAGTGATCTGCCAGCAGAAGAGAGGGCCAGGGTGCTTGAGAGAGGAAGAGACTGAAGGCAGACAAGGCACGAAGCTCCTGCAGTCAGCCAAGTGTGAGAAAATGAGAGCCTGGACCAGGTGGTTGCCATGGAAACAGAGCCATGCTAAACCTGAGAAGCATCATGAAGGAAAAAAGCAGCTCTTTGCTCTCTTTGTGTAACTTTCCGAGTACACGTGGCTCATTATGTCCTCCTTTACATAACTCACTGATACAAGACAGCCAGAGCTAACACTCTTCACCAAGTCAGGGAAGGGCACACCCCATGCCCACCATATAGACGAGCACAGTGGCTCTGTCAGAGTTGCTGACTTTGAAGCACAAAGTTTGGTTACAAGATCAATTGGTTTGGTCACTTTTTCTGAAAATCTAATTATTAATGGAGTTTAAACATAATACATTAAGCTGAACCAAGCAGAAGCTGATCTGGTGGCCCTACTCACAAATGCCTAGTGACACTTGGTTTAAAAGGATGAGAAAGAGAAAGAGAAAAGTGGAGAAGAGCAATGACTGTTATTATTCATCATCTAGTATATCCCCGATGGCACCTAAGAAACACTGCTCAGTTGGCCCCTCCCTGTCCACCTCTGGTGTCGCAGCCTTGGTTAAAGAAGCCTTCCTTATTTCTCCTCTGGACTATTCTAATAGTCTAACTAGTATCCATAATTATTGCCAGTGTTCACATTTCATCTCTCTCTCTGTCTGTCTGTCTCTCCAAAACTGTCTTCCTAAAACACCATACCTGACCATGTAACTATTTGAAGGTAAACTCTGGCCCACAGGTTCAAAGGTCAGCACATGACCCTAATCATAAGACACACCTCTGCAATCTAGACCTCACCTACCTTTCCAATGAATACATCTACTACCTTGACACCTCACGTGCAATGTTCTCATGGAGCTTCCCAAGCATGCTATGTTTGGTGATGCTTCTGTTCCAAACATATGCTGTTCTCATTGCCCAAAATATCATTCCTTATCTTGTTAATCTTTCAAGACTCATATGTCTTTATCTCTTTCAAGCTGTCCCTGTCATTACCTCCCTCCTCAGCCTTGGCACACTGTGCTCACTTGCTTGTGACTGTGCAGTAACAACTCTCCGATGCCAATTACTTGTACCTGTCTCCTCCATCTCTCTGTGAACCCCTTGGATGAACTACAACCTACTCATCTTTGCATCTTTCCCACCAACAGTTCCTAGTCACTGTGGCCACAGGTCATTTCAGTAGATATTGAGTAAATGAATAAATGATGTTCAAATGAAGAAGTGACTTATAAGCAGGATTAAAGTAGGGGCTTATTTTTTTTTTAATGCACACATTAAACTAGGAGAAGGTAAGTGTGTTTCTCTCTTACTATCTAAATTAGTAAGAAGAAAAGGGCAAGTGAAAACAAGCACAACAGTTATGAATTTCTAAAAGAGGGGAGGGAAAATGCTGACACATAGTAAAAGAGTATCGAAGCCGAGAGAAAATCAATGAAACTCACTGTTATTTAGCATCAGACTCACTATCAGTTGGTAGTCGCTTCAGAAACAAGTACATCTGACTCGGGAGTGTGGGGGCTCTCATCACCAGACAGGCCAGGTCTCTGGTAGTGTATCCACAGACCCACAGACTTCGCAGGATGGACACAAAGAGAAGTCCATGGTTATTGCTTTAGTTTGGATTTCACTGTGTAAAATATGTTGGGGTGGGGAGTGTCCACTTCACACTGAAACAAAGTGTATGTGTTCATGGAAGTAGTAACATGTTCGCCTATAGGTGAAATCAAATCATTGACGTTTTCAAACAAAGAGTTCTTTTTAAAAAAAGATGTTATTTATTTATTTTTAGAGAGGGGAAGGGAGGGAGAAAGGAAGGGAGACAAACATTGGTGTGACAGAAAAACACTGATTGGTTGCCTCCTATAAGCGCCCCAATCAGGGATCGAACCTACAACATAGGCATGTGCCCTGACTAGGAACCGAACCAGCGACCTTTCAGTTTGTGGAATGATGTCCAATAAACTGAGCCACGCTGGTCAGGGCACATACAAAGATTTCTAAACAATGCCACCATGCACCTGCACTAATAGTAACATAAAATATACTTTTAAGAAAACATCTGATTGACAGGCTTGTTTGTCCAAGAAAGCAGATGGTCAGAATTTCCTGTAACAGGATTAAAGTCAAACTGAAGAAAATGACATGGAAATCACTGTGGTAAGTGGAAGACACTTCCGCACATCTCGGTACAAGCTATTACATTTAGAGAAGATACAAACTACAAGTAAATGGGTAAGATGTTCGAAATGGAATTAGCCAGGCTAGCCAAACAAATTAATGAAAGGGTTAAGTTCTGATTTCCAGTTGTTCACATTTACATGGCAGCTGACCCTATAAGAGCAAGGGTTTGACCTGCATAGGGCTACTTGTATGCAGATATTTTTCAATAAATATTGTAAATGTATTTTCTCTTCCTTAAGATTTTCTTAGCAACTTTTTCTTTTCTTTATTGTAAGAGTGCAGTATGTACTACAGATAACAACACAAAAAAAGTGCTGACTGTTTACATTATCCATAGGCCTTCTCGTCAACAGCAGGCTATTAGTAAAGTTGTGGGAGAGTCAAAAGTTACATGCAGATTTTTGACAGTTTTTTAAAGCTGGACTTGAAAAATGTGTAGATTTAGAAAGGCTGAAAGGCTATTCCCAGACAGAGAGCAGACACATCCAAGGTGTGTGTGGTTAATCTTTCGTCCACTTCCAATTTAGCTGGAGTAGAGATATGTGAGAAGGTTAGAAATATCCATGGAAGTAGGAGGTAGGGGGCTTCCAGGACTACAGTAAGGATCTAAGCTTAATCTTCAATCTTTAGGAGTCACTGAATTTCTATTAAATACAGGAAAAAAAAGAGATGGAAACAGTGTCTGAAGTCGTACTTAACATTGATAATTTTAATGGAGGGAAATTTTCATCAGGGCATGATTATTTAAACTTAAAAATTTAAATTCAGGAAACATGGAACTTTTGCATTCAAAGGAAAGGAGTTTCCCGCATGCATAATCTATGTGAAAGATCTGTACTTATTATATGAACAATTAACAAATATTAACCAAACGAAGCAAAGATTAATGTGATTTCCTTTTTCTCTAATATAAAAATTGAAAATAAAGCACAGATCTTTAGGAAAAAATCAAAGCTACCTCAAATATTGCTCTAGATGAGATGCAATCTACTGCACTACAACAACTGCATAAACGATGGGTTAACCCTTTGGTGCTCCGCCACCCTGTGCATCACCCAGGGAACTAGGGATGCCTGCTGAACATGTGGAAATGCACTTGTCACCCTGGGGGATAAAAGCAAGCTTCAAACTGTCTTTAAGAAATAAACAGTGCAACTGGAGAATGCAGGACATATACATACGAAACATTTACAACAAACAAAAGACAGTATGTTAGCATCAAAGTGAATCATACGCTTTGTATTGCATCAGGCACTCATTTCAGGCAGAAGGGGCCAGGAACCATCCTTAAAGGAGGAAGTGTGTAAGCTGGGACACAAGGGTAGGAAGGCTCTGTGTAAATGGAGAAAAGGGGACAGGATATGTGACAGCAAGATGCTTTCAGGATGCGTGCTAGAGTTTAGCTCAAAGGCTTTTGATGGGAGAATGAAAAGATGAGTAAAGCGTAGTAATCAAGGATGTGATGCACAAACATGCAGATCACTGTCTTTGTAAATGGCGCCCCCTGAAAGTGTGCTGCACATAACATACCTTGTCCACATAGGAATAATGGTAATGAAAAAGAAATATCAAAGGCCTCTGAAGGTTTTCTACAGGGTGGTTGAAGACACAAAATTGGAACTTGAGCGAGGACAAGATTAGGGATAATTTTCTTTGGAAAATGAACTTACGCAACGCAAAAATACAGAAGCCCCAAAGACTTATCTACTCCTAAAAGCTGGGGAGGAAGAGGAACCCACCAAAGGGACGGCAGAGAAGCAGGGGCCTGAAGAGCACAGAGGTACGAAAGAACAGAACAGAACAGTGCCGCATCTGCGATGCCCTTTCCCCCCGATCAGTCCAATGAGAGAGTTAGGACTTCAGGGGAGACAAACCCTGAGAGCCCTTGTTCGTACATTCCATCTGTTCTCCTACTCCATCTGCCCTCATATTCTTGTGCTGCTATTCCCAGCAGTTTCTCTGTCTTAAGACACAAGATTAACTGACACTGTTCAGTTGTTGGAATTTAGCACTGATGTGACCATGCTTCCATTTCCTTCAGTTATTAAAAATTTCAAGTTGCAAAATTAAAGGTATTACAAAAAACATACTACTGAATAGTCAGGGCTATTCAGGTAATCTCTTTCTTCTTGGATGAGTTTTGGTGGTTTGTGCTTTTCAAGGGTTTATCCATTTAATCTAAGTTGTCAAATTTATTGTCACAAAATTGTCCATCATATTCTCTTATTATCTTTTTAATGTTTAGAATCTATAGTCATGCTATCTTTCTCATTCCTGTTATTGGTTATTAGTATCTTTCTACTTTTTTTCCTGGTCAGTCTGCTTTGGAGTCTTATTAGGTGCATAAATGTTTATCATCTTGGCATGTGTTTTATATTTGTCTGATGTATTTTTTCCTTTTTTCTGCTTCTTTTACACTGAGTAGCTTTTTATGATTTTCATGTATTTCCTTTGTTGGCTTACTGGCTATAATGCTTTGTTCCATTATTAAAGCAGTTGCTGTAGAGTGGCTTCAGCCTGTCACAGCCTACCTCCCAGTGGTATTTTACACACCACGTACAGCAGAGTGCCTTACACTGGTGTACCACCACTTCCTCCTTTCATTCTACTGTTGCCACACATTTCCCTTATACATACATTATAAACCCCCCAATACATGCTTATATTTTCGCTTAAACAGTGAATTATATTTTAGAGATATTTAAATGACAAGGAAAGTCATGTGTTCATCTGTAAAGTTCCCATTTGCAGTGATCTACATTCCTTTGTATAGACCAGATTCCTGTTTCTATCAAGTACCATTTTCCTTCAGCCAGAGAATTTCCTTTAACATTTTTAGTAATTCGTATCTGTTAGTGATGGATCAAGTTTTAATGCTTATGAAAGTATTTTCCTTTAGTTTTTAAAACTTTTTTTTAATCCTCACCCCAGGATATGTTCACTGATGTCAGAGAGAGAGAGAGGAAAGGGCAGAGAGAGAAACACACACTGGCTGCCTCCATATGTGCCCTGACTAGGGATCAAACCTCCAACCTAGATCTGTGCCCTCACCAGGGACGGAACCCACCACCTTTCTGGTATGCGGGATGGTGCTCCAACCAACTGTGCCACCCAGCTGGATCCTCTCTTATTTTTAAATGCAAGTTTCACTTCCGGGTGGGATTAGTACTTCAGAGATGTTGTCCCGCTGTTTTATTACTTACACTGTTTGTAAAGGGAAATCTGCTGCAATACTTATCTTTGTTCTTTCATACATGTTGTGTCTCTTTGGCTGCTTTTAAGATTTTTGAGATTTTCTCTTCATCACTAGTTTTAAGCAATTTAACTATGACATGCCTTTGTATAGTTTTCTTCATGTTTCTTTTGCTTGGATTTCATCAAATTTTTAGATTTGTCAGTTTACAGTTCTCATCAAATTTGGAAAAACATCAGCATTATTTCTTCCCATTTTTTCCCCTTTCTTCCTTGTGTCTTCTTTAGAACCCCAATTACAAATCTAGGAGGCCTTCAGAAGTGTGTTACAACTCATTTCTTTTTTTCTGTTTTAAAATTCTTTTTTTCTGTTTATATTTAATTTTGAATAGTTTCGATCGCGATGTCTTCAAGTTCATTAATTTTTTCTTCTGCAATGTCTCATCTGCCATTAATCCCATTCAATATTTTTTTAGTTCTATGAAACACTGTTAAACATTGTACTTTTATCTATTAAAATTCAATTTATATCTTCTATATCTTAAGTTTCTCTCCTTAACTTTTAAATATATGGAATAGTTGTAATTACTGTATTAATGGTATTGCTAATTATGATATCTGGCCTCTTTCAATTGGTCAGTTTTTCTCTTTGTGATGGATCAAAATCTGCTTTGACCACATTAAATTGAAATGATTCTAACATATTTTAAGCAATGTTTAACAACCATGGGTAATTCTGTCTCCTCATGTCCAGGGAACATCTAAAAATGTCTGGAGATATTTTCATTTGTTTCAACTAGTGAAGTGTTACTGGCAGCTGGCAGGTAGAAATCAGGAATACTGCTACCCACCCTATACTGCACGGGATGGCCACCTACAGCAAAGAACTAGCTGGCCCGAAACGTCACCAGTACTGAGTCAGAAAAACCCTACTGCAGAACAACCGGATGAAAGGAACTGGGGTCCCTGAAACATCTCATAGAGCTGAGCTGCATATAGGCCTGGACCACAGATCCAACTCTATAGTCTGTCACATAAAAAAAAAAACAACCCCCCCTTCTTTCTTACTTAAGCTACTGTATTTTGAGTTGATATGGCAGTTCAGCCTATCCTCCAATACAGAAATTGGTACCCAGAAATGAGGTGCTGCCAAAATGAAAACTTAAAATAAGTTTCTTGGCTTTGTGGTTGACTAAAAGATAAGGGAAGAAAACCAATCCTACAGGCTGGAACACTGGTGATCCATTTTATGCCATGTCACAATACTGGTAAAACTGTCGCCTGTGATAACTTCAAAGGGAGACCATGGACATGTCTATGATACTTGTCACTCTAGAGAAGAGATTGGAAAATAGTCTATAACCTACACTGATGAAGTACAGTGATCTGAGGCCACAGGGTTGAAAAATCTAGCTTGCTCCCCAAACAAAAGGATAAATAGCTTCTATATCTTTTCACAAGCATCTCTAAGATATCTCAGCCAAAATGTACAGCCAGCCAAGAGGCAAAGATCAAATTAAGAGTGTCACCTTCCCACCCACTCTGGCTGGTCTTAGGGCAACCACTATTAGACCGGGAAGGAAGAGAATGGGCCACTGAAAACAGACAAGCAAATACAATAAGAAGGCTTAAGAACTATGTTTAAAAGAAATCTTAGGGTTTGTTCACTCATAATGAACTAACTAGAAGCAAAAAACCAAGGCTCACAAAAATATGAAGGGAACTAATTTCCAAAAGAAATCAAAAGGCTTGCCTATAAAAACCTGTATTTGTTTGATCAGTGAAACTACTCTCAGGCTTTCAACTCTCCACAAACAAGAAGCAGCTTTGAACACCATGCAGCTCCCACAAAGGGCATACGCACCAGCACTGACTCCAGATGTCACCATGAAGGACAGTGGATGACAGAGTGGCTCCCAGAGCTTTGAACCAAGGGGCAGCCAGACAGGCTAACCAAACAACCTTTTCTACCTCTGGAACAGGGCTCCTGCGAACTCCTATGGACCACTGACTGCGAAGTGTTTCCCATTCTCCCCTTTTCCCAATGGGAGCTTTTACACCCACTGTACACTTCCCTATACTTCTGTGCACAGGATGCAACATGAGCAGATGCCTGGTCAGGGGACTGTGAGGAGCCATCCCAGACTTGAGACACAGGACTGTGCATCGTCCAGACACCCTTGACCTTGAGCAGATGAGGTCATTGAATGAGGCCTTTGATGTCTCCCTCAGAAGGGAGGAAATGTCTGTGTGCAGTAGTAAAGGTCATCACTGATGCTGAATGGCTGAGGGGCACAGGAGGAGGAGTGCTCACCGTTCTCTGAAAGACTGCCCCTCTTCTAGAGACACAGAGTTCTTCCAGGCCACTGTATTTCCCAGCTGACCTGCAGCTAAGTGTGGCCGTGGACAACATTTTTGTCCATGGAATGTGAGCAAAGCAATATATTCAATTTTTGCTTATACTTTCCCGCTTTCTCTGAATTAGAACTTGGATGTGGCACTGACCTAGTTTTAACCACGTACATGAAGATAACATCCTAGGAGATGGTGAAGCAAAACACTTGTGGAACCGAAGCCCCTGACTGATATCGTGGAGCTGAGCTGCCTGCTTCTGGGGGCCAGCCCTCCTCCTTGTGGACCGGTATGTGAGAGAAATAAACCGTCTTATTTAAACCACTTTATTTTTTATAGGTTCCCTTTCACGTGATGTCTCTCTTTTTAAATAGTAGCTTAGCCTATACCCCAATTGATCAAGGTTACATAGGCCACAAGGAAAAGATTTTGTTCTAAATTTATTTGGCTTTGCCCAAATCACATCTCCTTCATCAAGGCAAAGAAAAAAGGAGGAAAAAAGAGCAAGGCTATGGGGCTTGGGGTTATTGTATTTCCAGTAAACGGTGCATATTTCAACCTTTTCCCAACCTGCATAAGCCAGGTATCAAATGAATTTTTATACGCTTCAGCTGAATGTCCTCTGACTGGTGATACTATTGTGATAATATCCATCGATCTCTGACTCTTCAACCCTGTCAGCACTTGAATGAACAAAATTAGTCTATTTCATGCTGAAAAGCACTGCTAGCCACTCTCGCAGATAAAAGGGGTCATAAACACTTATTGGGTAGTGACATCCTCTGAGAAAAGTCTCCTGATAGCATCGCTCTGTGGTCAGAGCACATGCAGTGATTGGTCGGAGTGAAATAAAGTTTGAACAGGGCATTAATCAGGATTCAGGGATGACTTCATACATGTTCATGGCTGTGAAAGAAGAAATGGACATCAAATATTATTCTGGCTAGTCAAGAGCAGAGAATATTCAAATTCCATGATCATTCTTGATATAGTGAGTTTGTTTTCATTAGCCTAAACTCAATTATCTGCTGACACAGCAGCGGCTCCTAGTTGATCTGGCTCTGCTTCTGTCTTACTCAACCAGTGACTTTTTAAAACTGGGACGACCATCTCTGAATGGGTAGTTGATAGGATTTGGAACTCACTACCCCCAAATATGGTCCCTGGGCATACTGAACAGTTGAGGCTAAAGGAGACAATGATAGAAGCAGAAAGGTCTCTCCAACCTTTGCTTGCCGTCCTCCCCTGAGGTGGGTCCTAAGACCCTCTTGTGAGCGGGCCCTCCCTCTGCCCGCAGGAAAGAAACACCCTTATCTGCAGGACACGCAGAGGCTGAGAAGCATACAAACCGACAGGTGCAAAGTTTTCCCAGTTTATTGCATTTAGCTTGTGCCCCCTCTGTCCTACCATGTTTTTGCAGGACTGTCCACTCTTCATCACACCTGGCATCGAAACACATGTTTAACCAGTTCTTCAGGTCTACATTTCCTTTTGAAGGCTCCCATGTCATGGAAAATATATTAAATAGATCTGTATGCTTTTTTTCCCGGAAATGTGTCTTTTCTTGTCACTTTAACTCTAGATCTAGCCAGGGACCCTAAGAGGGTTAAAGGAAACATTTTCCTCCCCTAGACAGTCTTCCAAAAACGTGGACCAAAAAACCTCCTCTTCCTGCCATAGCACGGTGTCAACATGGACTTGTGACTCAGAAGCTGATTTCACTGCCGTGCAAGGGTCTCCCACTCTACAACTCGAATAAGCACGGAATTTTGAGTGTCAGCCACTGGAACTGGGTATCGAGTGGGCACAGCCATCTTTTCTTCACAGGGTGACTGTCAGGTTTCTCTCTCTCTCTCTTTCACACACACACACACACACACACGCACGCACGCACGCACGCACAGTTTAGTGGTTGAGGACATCGGCTCTAGAGTAAGATAGGCCCAGTTCTGAGTCTGGTATGTCTGTGAAACTGAATGACTTTAGCCAAGTGAACTTCTCAAAGCCTCCATTTCCTCATCTGTAAAAAGGGGATGTAGACTCATCCTGCCTCTGTAAGATTACTGTTAAAATTCAAGGTCATAAAAACTTGGTAGAAAAAATCTTGTCAAACTTGCAGAAGCAGAAGGTAGAATGATGACTGGTGGGGGTGGAGGGTGGGGAGTAACTGCTTTGTGAGCCCAGAACTGCAATTTGGGGAGATGGAAAGGCCCTAGAGAAGGCTGGGATGGTGACAGCACACCGATGTGGACGTGCTTCAAACTGCACACTCAGAAGTGGCTCAGATGGTCACTGCAACAAAAACCAATGAAAATACTGGAGGTCATGAAGGTCACCTTCCAAGTGCTTAGCATAGCACCAGCTATGTTTGAAGTGCTGAACAATTCATTGGTAGATATATTACTATTGATTTGATTTATTAACTATTTTTGAATTGCATCTGAGAGTTCACCACAGGTGATAAATGCCATACAATTACCTAATTACTGATAAGAGCTGTCAGATTTTTAAAATATGGATCCAACATATTACCTGAGTATCTGGAGACCCCTGGTCAGAACAATGGCAGTACAGAGGTGTGTGCACCATCCACACCCCCTCACATGCACACGCACACACATGCACACACATGCACATGGTAACATTTCACTTACTTAGAACAAACGGCTTGTTCATTTTCAAAGGCAGTCAATGCTAACAGGCCCTTTAAGTGGGATTGAAAATAACTTGCTGGTATTTTTTTAACTATCATAGACTACTCTTTTGTTCATAATTTTATTATGTTGCTCTAGAGTTTGCTATGCAAACTGTTTTTTGTAAGATACAAAGATACTATTCAGCCAAGCATTTAAACAACAAATAGTCTAATTACAAGATGACTCTTACTCCTCATGACAGGACTGAGGTGGTTGAATGTAGCACATACTGTGTGTGTGTGTGTGTGTGTGTGTGTGTGTGTGTACAGGGTGGGCAAAAGGTTTACAGTTGTTCGTATGGAAAATAACACAGTAATGAAATAATAATACAAGAATAAACTCTGTGTCTCATGTACTCACAACTGTAAACCTACTCTTCCCCCACCCTGTATATGTGCAAACTGGATATACATGAGAAAAAAGTTCTAAACATTCAAATTATGTTGGAAGGGGAAACCCACAGAAAGCAATACCAGAGTCAGAGAACGGCAGCGCTGGACCAGCAGCTTCTATTTCCGAAGGAGCAGCACTGTGCTGCCACCAACAGGACACCCGGCGTTCCTTCATGGAAGCTGCAAAACCAACTGAATGTGCTAAAGTCACTGCAAATGCAGGAGACTGTTACAATTCAACAATAAAAATAAAGAACCTTACAATTCAACAATAAAAAAACCCCAGATAACCCAATTAAAAACTGGGCAAAAGATCTGAGTAGATGGGTCTCAAAAGAAGATACACAAATTGCCGATGAGCACACCAAAGGCCGCTTGACACCATTAGCCATCCGGGAAACGCAGATGGGACCACAGAGATTCTGCTTGACGCCCACTAGATGGCCCTAATCAAAAAGGTTAGCGCAGTAGCTAGCAAGGATGCAGAGACATTGGAACCCTCGTTGTTTCCATTGCCTTCTGTTTATCCTGTTGGGATGGACGGCATTCCTGCCCTAGGGTTGTGGAGAGAGGCAATTATTATCACTTGATTGAGAGAGTGCAGTGGTGTGGGGAGAGGGGAAGATGAGGAGAGGGCTAAGCTTTGCCAGACCATGAAAACCTTGTGTGCTACATTCAAAATGGTGAAGTTTATCCCAAGAGCAGTGGGAGGGCACTGAAGGGTTTTGGGCAGGGCAAGCGGTGAGTCACTACCTGACCCACCTCCTCTGGCCTTTCCCTACTCCCAGCCACAGCTGTACTCCCACCACAAGCCTCTGCAGGCCTCTTCCACCTACTGAATGGTCTTGTGTGCACCAGCATCACTCACTCCCTCTCTTCCTTCACGTCTTTCTTCAGGTCCCTCCCACCTGGCCAGACCCAGCTCCCTATTAACATGGCAAAACCTACTACAACGCCCTTGACCCTGCCATGCCTTTCCTTCTCCCACAGCACAACTGCTTCACATTCACTGTGTCTATGCATTTGTTATAGTTCTGGGTTGTAACTGTCCACAGCCAGAACACAGGCTTCACAGAGGCAAGTGTTTTTGTTATTGCAGCCCACTGACTGAGTCTGTCTCTGAATCGGTGCTCAGTGAATATTTGTGGAACAGTAAGTAATAAAATTTGTTTTAGAAGAACAAGTGTGTGGCCACGTGGGAGTGAACTAGACAATGGTCACGAGGAGATGGAGGAGGTGCAGACACCACTTCTCTGAGCTCCGCTGCCAGTACCCGCAACCCAGCCACCAGCCCCTCTCGCCTCCCGCACTCCAGGTGCAGGCCTTCTGTCTCCTGCAAGCGCAGAAATCCCTCTTCAGCCTTTACATTTCTCTTCTGCCTAGAAACTAGTTCTCCAGATTGTGGCAGAGCTGCCTACTTCTTTTCATTCAATTCTCAGCTCAGACATCACCCCTTAGAGCACTTGAATTGACAAGCTAATCCAAAAAAGGAGACCCTTCTCTACTCTGCACCAACATCACTCTCTTGGTAAACATAAAAAAAAATCAATGCTAGAATCATTGTATTTGTTCTAGCACTGTCTTTCACTCATCAGAACGCAAGCTCCATGAGTGTGGGGCCTCTCCTCATCAATACCCTCTCTCTGATGCCTAGAAGACTGCCCACCACCTGGCAGGTGTTCCACATCAGTTACTGAAAGAGGTCAGGGCAACAGTCCAGGTCAGAGAGTTCGGAGCCTCAGCTACCCATGCAGGAAGATTCTGTAAACTGTCAAGGAAAGAATCCACTTAGCAGGTGTCAGAGATTTAAAAAGAGGACAGACAAGGATGGCTGCTAGGCTTCCACTTTGAGCAGCTGGGTAGCGGGTGCCTGTGCTACAGTAAGGGTTACAGGGGCGCGGGGAGGAGGAACAGGCTGGGGAGGGCATGTTAGTTCGGTTTTGACTTTTGGATTTGATGTGCCACTGAAACATCCAAGCAGGCATGTGAAGTCCACTGCCAAATATTTGAGTCTAGGCTAAATACGAAGTTAAGAGTGGACATTTAGAGATAAAACCAGGGGAATGAACAAGGTCATCAAGGAAGAAGCATCAAGTGAGTTCCTAGAGGCTGGAGCTCTGTGGAACTCCAAGCTCATAACTAGGGAAAAAAGGAGTGAGCAAAGGCAAATGAAAAGAAGCATACAGAAAGATAAAATCTTCAAAAGAATGATGAGGAAAAACATCATAATGGGGAGGGTTGAAAAGTACATACTTAGAAATTCTGCTTTTTTAAGGGTATGGGGAAAATGCACTCATACTGCTAGTAGAAAGCAATTTTGCAAAACACATCAATAATTAAAATGTGATTACACTTTGACCCAGCAATTACATTCCTAGAAATTTATCCAAAAGATAGTATTAGATAAGTATGTAGTTTGTTAAATGGGAACATTGGGAAACACCTTAAATGTTCATAAAAATTAAATATAAAATTGGTTAAATTATGGCACATACGGTGAGACACTAAGCAGGATTTGAAGGGTTAAGAAAGTTCTGTGTGCAATAATAGCACCTGAGTGCATTGTAGTACATTATAGTACTGAGTTCTAGGCACCAGTCAAATATCATCAGCTCACAAAACCCCAGCAATAACCCCATGAGATAGGTATTACTAACAGTCCCATTTTAAAGGTGGAGAAACTATCATTTCCCCAAGGTCACTGGATAAACTGTAGGAGATAAGATTTGAACTCAAACAGTCTGGCTCTGGCACCCATGATTTTAAATGCTACATGTGTGTAGTGACACCGAAAGGTATTTATAAAGTATCATTAAATGCAAAAGAGTCTTGTTCAATAGCATTTCTAGAGAAAATAAATAAACGTTCATCCTTGCGCAGCGTTCTTCTCGGTTCATCTCCTGCCCCTCCATCTCATCTACAATGCAAACTCACACTGAAGACACATGTGCACACATACATGTCCAGGTAGGTGGTAGGTGATGCATATTCACAGGGCACGGGAGAAGAATTTATACCCAATCTTATACCCCCTGGAGGTGGGAAGAGGAGTGGGCTTTCTTTACCCCTGCAACGTCTACATGCACATTTAAGACACAAAACAAGCCTGTGGAGAGGGAGAAAAACATTGTCGTTTACTTTTAACCACTGTCTGAAAGCAAAGAACCCATTCTGACGAGAAATTTCCTCTGCACGTCTGAGGCAGCTGAGATTAGTTCTGACTGAGCATCCGCAGTCTGTTACAATGCACTGTGCTACTATTACTGAATGCTTCCTAAAATAAATGGATCAGGTTTGGGGGACTATCACTAACCTACCGGGGGTACAGTGCCAATGTCCTGAATGGTTGGCTGATGCTACCTGCGACAGTGAGTAGGTAGTATTGAGTCCCTGTAACTCAACAGCTTTCAAGCTACCTGGAAGACTATTTCTAACCCCAAAGAAAGTAGCTTCCGTTGGGAAAGGAGGCATCTTTAACCCATTCTGAGCAACAGAGACATTCACCTGTGTCTGTGCTCTTTAAAAATACTACAAAACCAGCTTTGTCATGACTAAGCCAAAAAACCTTTTAGGCAACCTGGGGCCTGGGCCCCCCATTCTCAGCTAGGAAGAGAATCCGATGGTTTCCTCTGGCTTACACACCACATGGTTCTCCTACGAATAGCGCCTGGACACTGCATGCGGGCCGGAGAGCCCACCTGTGCCAGCACTCAGCACAGGGCAGGTGCTCAGGAAATGTGACTTCCCTTTCGGATTCCCCTCATCCCAGGAAACCTCATTCAGGGGAACCCGAGTCCCTTGGCCACCGTATTAAAAATTGTTTAGACTGGGTGCACAAGCACTTTGAACTACCCCTAAGTTTGTTAGCTTTATATAAACAGTCTTTTATCTGGCATATCTGGCACATTAGGTCAGGAGCTAAGTCAGTCATTGCCACACGCGTTTGGAGCACTCAGATCGGCCGATAGCCTTTGGTGTGGCCCATCTGCTCCGTATGTGGGGCCAGCTCCCAATTCACGCAGGAAAGGGGTGTAAATATAGGCCAACAGCAGCGAGAAACTCTCCTTTTTACACCTTCTCTGGTCAAATTCCCAAGATGATATGAGATGAGTATCCAAGTATGACTAGAGAAGATTACTAGGCCTTTCCACCCTGTGGCCAGAGAGTTTCCTCTGCACAGGTCATGTCTGGGTTCACATGGCCAATACCATCAAGCCTAAAAACCCTGGTGATCACAAAGGTAGTTTACCAGATAGATGCATATTGGCTGACACAGAGTCCAGGTCTGATACCCAGAGGACTACCCACAAAAGACAGAACACGCATGTGCTGAGGGTGCCAGTAAAGAAAGGTCACCCCCAAAGCTGGGGGAAGACATCCTGAGAAAGATGTGACATCTGAGATTTTTAAAAAATTAGACATGATGGGAAACATCAGAACTTTGTCAGACTTCCTCACACTTCCTTTACAGTGTAGTGTGGTTTTCGCTCTGAATTACATAATTCTTTTACTACATAGGCATTCTAAAAGGCTTATTCCAGCCCTATAAGGAAATCATCTTAAAAACTATTTGGCTTTCATCTGTTTTAATGACAAGAAAAAAATAGAAGTAGACAAATCCATAACTTCATTAAAAGATACATGCAAATATGTTTGCTATTCCAGTGAAGGGATTTCAAATATTTTCCTAATTTCTAAAGTAACTTTGCCATAAGAATTGTTCATATCTAAACTCAAAATAATTAAGTGGACAACTAAAAGTCCATCCAATGAACTTCCCAAAACACAAACATCTCATAGGGGAAGCGGTGAGGAGCTGCACCAGCTGGCGGAGTCCCATGGGCCCAGGTGCTGCCCCGCCTTTGCACAGACCAAGGCACCTCCTGGCTTAGCGGGAACTCTCCCAAAGCACCAGGAGGCTCTCTGAGGGCGCCAGGCCGTTATCTCTCGGGAAACTTAAAGGCATGACGGGAACCCAGACACAAATTCTGAGTCACCTTGTGACTACAGCTGTCATCAGAGCAATGACCGCTGACCTCTACTGGGCAGTGCAGTTTTCTAGACACTATGTTAGAACCTTCATGTAGCACCTTATTTCATTCTTACCCTGATCCCCCAAATCAGTTTCTACTATCTCAGATCTCAGGGTCTGAGTACTTGAAGTAATTTGCTCAAGGTTGTACACTGGGGCTAAAGTTAGAACCAAATCTGGGTCCAGTGGCCGAAATTTTACCCACTATGCTTTACTGGGGAAAAGGTGAGTCTGCAGCTTTCATCAAGGCAGTTACCGCCTTCCGTAACAGAATGTCATCTCTGACTGAAGGACAAAAACTGAGTTGTTTTTACCAATTCTTCAGCAAATGTCTTGCTATTACTGCACTGTTAAAGCTGCATTGATATGTTGATATAAAAGCCAACAAGGTAATTATAACTGAATTCTAAAGTGTCTTATAAATTTCTAGCTATCAGAGGAAGAACTGCAAATTGAAATGTAGCGGTTTCATTTTTAGTCAGTGTATTATAGAAGCTTTCTAATAATTTGATGATATGTTTAGGTACCTGCAGGGATGTTGTTATGGTAAGAAGTATTTTAAGAAAACAATTGGCATCGTTTTGACAGAAACAGGTTTTAACTTTTCTTCTTGTATCATCTAACTCGTATGAATGAAAACCTTTTTTTAAGTTATTGGAATGAGTGCTATGGCAGATTATAAGAAACACAAAGAAACAAATTCTAAATAAACAATAACAAAAGAGGATGGGAGGACGGGACAGGATCAGAGGTCCTCAAAGAAGTCTTCCTCGTGTGTTTAAGAATCTAAAATGAGTCAGAGGCTGGGAGCTGAATTACGCCAGGTCCAAGGGCACAGAGGTCAGAGAGTCTGGTGACTTCAAAATAAAAACAGACTTACTTTTAGAAGAGCCAAGGCCACATGAAAGATTATGTTCAGACCCTGCAATTAAAAACAAAGAGCCAAAATCAACACCGCTACGTGTACCAGTATTTCATTAAGTATCTTCCCGAGACACCCACACATCATTTTCACATACGATAACACTTAAACAAATTGTGAGTTTTTTTAAAAGGTATTTCCTTTCTCTGAGAGGCTTACTGCAAATTTTAGATGCCATTTAATGAATGTTCACATAAAATTACTGCTTTTACAATAAATCATTTTCCTTCAATCCATTTCTAAATCACTTGTATGGTCTAAGAATTGCAAGAGCCAAGTTCTGAGGTCCAGAGGGCAGAACACAGAAGCCCAAAGTGATCCCTGAGGTCCCAGGGCTGTGACTCCGGGGCTGTACGTCTAGGTGGTGTGGCCAACTGCCAGCAGCAGACTGCAGTGCAGAGCCCGGCACCAGCAGGGCCACCGACCCCTGGGACAGGCTGCAGGCACACGGGGAGTTGTAACTGTCGCATCGCGCTGTTCTTACTGTTCCTTGTCTGTTTGATTTCCTGCTCTCAAGCAGCATTTGAGCAACTAGAGATGGTAATTAGGGCCTATCTGCCAGACCTGCTTTTCCTTTTTTTTCTCTCCTCAAAGTCAGAGCAGTATTTCTTTAGAAATAAACGAGTTCAATAGCCTGTTAAGAAGACATACTGGAGCTGAACTGTGAACTCTGACTTCACAATTCATTCTGAAGAGATGCTTAGATAGTAAATTCAAAAAAGAGGAAATCTTAAATACTCAAGATGACAGAACCAGAAACAAGGCTGCCACAGAATATGCTGTTTCCTCACCATGCAAGTTATTGTACACGAGAAGAAAGATCTTCCAAGTCGGAACTGACTGTGAACTGCCATCAACCATAAGCCCGGGGTCTCCGGGTCTCGGTCACAAACGGAACCTGTCTGCCTTTTGGAAACGGAGCGGTATCAGGTATATTATGCAAAGGCGTTCTAACAAACCACCCTTTCTCTGTCTCCAACACCAGAAGTGAGGAGTAGGACCAGGTACTTAGAGTGCACACCCACCGTAACTCGCTAATATAATCTCTCAGAGCCACCGAAAATGTGATGTGATGGTAGAAGGAAAAATGATAAACACAAAATATTTGGTGGGAGGTTCTGGGTTTACTCAGTTAATTCTTTAAGAAAACAAAAGCAGCTGGAAGTAAATATCATCAGGCCAGAAGACAAAAACAGACTGACACAGTTCATCACGACACCAAGCAATGACCCTGCACCGGTTTTGATTACTATTACCAAGTAGAGAAAAGAAGATTACTATAGATCACAAACTTGGGTTACAATGAAGCAAATTTTGCTTTTGTAAAGTTGCATCCTCACCCACTAACTGCTGCCCATGGTGGCCAAAACTTGCAAACCAAGAGAAAAAGACCTGCCACCTTGCCCCACGCTCCCTCCACCCGCATCACAGCTGCCAGGCGCCAGTGACGTCCCACAACTCGAGTGGCTGCGCACATGCCATCAGGACTGAGTCCGCCTGCCTGTCCTGTTTTCCTCATCCCTGCTGAAAACATAAGGCTCTCTTCTCTAAGCCTCATGATGCTCTGGTCCTTTCCCCCAGGCTTTCTCCCACCCTCCTCTCCTTCTCAATCCTTTCAGTGCACTCTCTGGAAACACCACTCTAGGTTCAACCAACTCTGCGATATTCTCAACCTCCCCTCCAAACACCACCCCCCCTCCTTGCATTCACAGTGATGTTGAAAGCACATTGATTTTCACAATAAAATGCATTACAATTCATACTTTTCACATTATGAACCTGACTACTCTAAGGGTATAGATCTATATTTAGTAGCAAGTTAGGATCACTCCCCAAGCCCCCTAAAAACTAGTAACAGCATTTCACCACAGTGCTGCTGTAGTGGACACAGCGAGTACTTGTTTGAGGACCAAATGATTGAACTGTACTAGCTATCCCCAATTTTCTGGGGTTTATTTTTTTCCCTATAGACCCAGCTAAACCAATTACAGAATCACCATCAAACTATAGTTAAGAAATCCTTTTCTTTACCTATTTTAAAGTGAAAGTACTAGCCAACTGAGCTATGAAAAATTCAAATAAGAACTTAGAAATTTTTTTAAAAATTAATGATCTCCAAATAGCCAAAACTGCTCTAACACAAGAGAAACATTTATTCAAATTAGCTTGGTGATATGATTTTACAGTTTACAGATATCAGAAGTAGCAAACTAAAAGCAAAGTGTGTGCTAGATGGATTAGGAACAGAGAGCCTGTAAGGACAGCTGTCAGAATTAAAATATTAGAACTGATAGATATAGAAGATACACTTTTAAAAAACTATAAAATTTATAGCAATCTTGGCCCCTTTAAGGGAGCCAATAGCCCTTCAGCAAACATCAGTGCGTCATGACAGCCCAGCTGTGTTCATGAATACTGTGCGTAAGAAGTGTGTGCATTCAATAAAAAGCAGATAATTTTTTTAATTTTGGGAAGCTAAAGAGATGACCTGCAGTTACTAGAAAAAAATGTATATATGCAAACTCTTTAAACAAGTTCAGAATAGTCAGATATTATTGCATCTGCTTACATGAAGCTCTAGATATTATCCATTTAAACAAACAAACAAACAAGAAAAGTAAAGACTTTACAAGCCTTAAACTAAACTAAAATAGTGTGGCTGGACTATGGAAGCAAAGATTCCTTCAGACCTCTGAGCTGTTGAAAATCAGGAAAAACTTTCTATTCTAACAGGATCTTTATTTACCTACGAAAACATATCCTGATTTCCTAAGAGAAGAATAACAAAGCAACCTTAGTTGCATATTTAAAAATACCTCTTTTTTCTTTTTTCTTTTAACAGACATTCTCATTTAGGAATATAATTAGAGGTAGTATTAAACTACAGAATCCTTCTCCACATGGGCTGGATTTAAGATAACAATGTCAGCGCAGGCTGTGGTCCTCAGCGCCCAGCTGACTATAAAGTGAACTAAGTGAACCGCCCTTCATTCTTCTGAGCACCACGAACTCAGCCAAAATCCCCCGTTGTCACCTCACCCTCCTCCTCTCACATGATCCAACCTTTGCCTAACTGAGCTGAAATTTATTTGTTGAAATATATTTTTAAACGAAAAGGAAGTTATACATTTTCAAAATGCCTCTCCTTTTTGAGAATATGTAATTTGCAGCAATCTGTTTGCTACTGAAGGGGAAATAAGGTTTCCTAACAGGACTTAAAGGGTAAAACGTTTGGAGAATCATTCAGAGCAAAAGCAACAAGTAAATATGTTGTTATGGTATACTCATTATTGATAGTACAAGGTCTCCCCCCAAGAGCAAGAAAGTAAGTAGCACCCACTGAATGTCTTCTGTGTGCCAAGATCTGAATTAAATATATGGAAAGCGTGTCCCTGTATAATCCCAGGACAACCCTAGATCCTATTTTACACGCAGGAAATTAAGACTTAGAGAAGTCAAGTCAATTGCTCCAGCTCACACAGTTAGTAGGCAGACTTCACCTGGAGCAGTGCCCCTACACTCTCAACCACCAAGTTAGTGAAGATGGCTTAATGGACAGGCGAATGAATGAACAAATCCCTTCGCTGGGTATTATTTAATGTGTCCTCTAATTCCTAAAGGGTTAAAGTGGTTCCTTCCATTTCAAGGCAAGTAAATTTTGAGAGCAGAGAGTGGAACAATAACAAATAGGTGACTCCTATCGAAACCAAACTTTATCATTTGTCTCCATATCGAAAATACTCTCGAAAGCAACTGACCACTTACAGGCTGTGAGGCAATGACCAGCTTGTTGGGGACAGAAAGGATCCCACCTTCCTCCAGTGACAACAGATTGAGATCAGACTGGGAAGCTGCTGTTTCAGAATTCAGTCACAGCCTGCAAAAGTGTTCACTTAGAGAACACCCACGAGTAATTGCCCCAAATTAGATAATTGCTCCCAAGCGCAGATCGTCGTGTTCCCGGGGAGGCCAACAACTGAGCTCCCGCAGCCTGCACAGAGCGAGGCTGAGAGCACAGCACTCGCTGAAACAGACAGCGCTCCGGGTGGCTCTGATGAGCGTGCTGTCGTGGGCTCTGGGAGCTGACAGGTGACAGGAGAGGCTGTCAGAAACAATGCTGACAGCACAGAGAACAAACGCTGAGAAGATGGTGTCAAAGTGTCACATGTGCCTCAGCACCTGGGTCCTCAGGGATCAAAACAGAGCCATCAATGGTATGGGAAGGCGGAAGCCCTAACAGTAGGGCCGTGAGAAATGAGCAAACCGGAAGTAGCCACGGGAAATGGAGCAGACCCACCGGCAAATGCGGCTCATGCCAGAGGAGGTGGGTGCTGCCCTTTCCAATCTGTCCCCCATGGGACATCCCACCCCAGGAAGGGGAATGACTGAATGAGACCTCTTATAAAAAAGCATATTAATGTGCTGAGCACTTGCTTAGTATTCGATAAACACCAGCAATTATTATTAGGTTCACACAGTTATTGCCAGCTAGATCTTGTACTTTATACATATCTTTTCCTTATGTCTCTCCACAGCTCTGCAGCCTGTGTGTTACTGCTACCACTTTAGAGACAAGGAAATGGGGGCTCAGAGACATCAGACTGTTAGTAAATAAATGGTAAAGCCAGGATTAGAACTTATGCCTGCCAGAAGAACAAACAACAACAAAACCCCATGCTTTTCACAGCTAACTCCATCCCTACCGCAAACTCAGCGAGACTTCGGTTAGATTTCTGTGCTGAATTAAAGCCTCCCAAGATTCTTTGACATTTCTGCCATTGCGAGGTGAGGTCTCCGTCCTCTATTCTGGAATCTGGGCAGGCTATGCTACTTCTTTGAGCAACAGTGCGGGGAATGAGAGGCTCTGCCGACATTCCAGCCCAGACCTGCGCACTGTCCGCTCCCCAGCCCATCTCCTGGGGCATGCGCTCCTGGAAGCCAGTCCCCAGGTAAGAAGTGTGGTCGCACTTAGACCCCGCTCTAAGGAGTCAAACAGAGACGGAAGGGCCTGCAAGATGAGCTGCCACCCACAGGAAAGAGAGGCCAGGGATCACCCAGGTGCCAGATCCGTGAGTGAAAAAGTCACCCTGAAGTGTACCCCCCAGGCCCAGGCGCCGGCACGGAAGCCATGAGAATCGGAGATGAACCACACAGCTGAACCCGTCCCAAATCCCCAACTTAAGAAATTGTGAACAAAGTAAATGGTTGCTTTCAAGTTTTGAAAGCATTTCACTCTGAAATGATTTCAGATTTAGATAAAAATTGCCAAAAATTGTACCAAGAGTTTCTGCACATCCTTCACCTGGCTTCATCAAATGTTAACGCCTTACATAACCACAGAGTAACTACCAAAACCAAGAAAGATGGATTTGAATTTGTCAAATGTCCCACTCATGTCCCTTTCCTGGTCCAGGGCCCAGTCCTGGGTCATAGACTGAACTTAGTTGTCATGTCCCCTCGGTCTCCTTGCATCTGGAACAGTTTCCAGTCTGTCTTTCATGAACTGGACACTTTTGAAAAGAGCACTGGCCTGTTCTTCTGTAGAATGTTCCTCAATTGGATTTGTCTGATGCTTGCTTATGATAAACTGAGAGGACGTGTTCCGGACACGGACACCACAGAAGCGGTGTTTTGTCGGTGCGTTGCCTCAGGAGGCTATGTGTTATCAGCAGCTCTTGCTCCAAAACCACGGGCTCGGAGCCACTCGGGCCTGGAGGAGTGTGTCATCAGGTAAGCAGACCAGAGTCCCATCGTCTCTGCTCTGATAACTTTCTCATTTCTGTGATCTGTAAAGCAATGCATTCTTCTGCAGAAAGAAGAAAGCAATTGCCATGCAAATATAAAGAAGTACTGTCTGTTCTTTAATATAGGTTCTATGGCAAAAATATTGTAACACGTTAGCCAAGAAGTATTTTACCTCATTCTGCTTCTCATATTATAAGCTCTTTAAAAGTTCATTCTTTTATAAGAGTTTGATGGAGTAACCAGTGAAATAAATGATTGGTCGTTTTGGTTTTTGGCTGTTCTTCTGGATGACCACTAGAGGTCAGGGTGGCAGCACTGAAAACCAAGCAGCAGTTTAAGGTAGATTACAAGGACCTTCATGGCAGCTGATCCAAGTCCTCGTGGCTAAGTCTTCCCTTACGTGGACTACTTGTTCAATAATATAATATAAAATGTGACAAGATTTTAATGATTCCCACTTTTCCTTTCCCCAGGTTTACTATGTTTTCCATTTTATCATAGATTCCTTTGTTAGTTTTTTCCTAAGTAGAGTTGTGAAGCAAAGAGCTCCAGAATGGGGAGGATGAGGAAGAAATCTAAGATATGAATGCCTCTGCCTGATCATGGGTGATTATTTTTTTACCTTTGCTTGACTTGTATTTGTTTTTATAAATGAAGCACTAAATAGATATATAATTGCAAAGCCTGCACCCTTCAGTCTGAGTGACCCTGGGAAGAATCCTTAGAGGTCAGTGACGTCTGAATTAAACAGACCTTCCAGAAACGAGGCAGGTAAAATAAGAGAAAGAAATCAAGTTAGAGGCTTTGACAGGTACTCATCAAATCTGAGCCATTCGGAGGACTGTTAGCATATGCAAACATTCATATGTTTACAAGGACAGAGAAGTCATCCCGCCAACAACAGACCCCCTACTGGAACAGGAGATAAAAATATAGACAGGTTAGAGCCCACCCTGGGTAATCAAGGAGAGGTGGCCTGGAAAGCACCCTGCAGTTCCTATAGACACCCTGTTGGCAAGGAACTCTGGTGGCAGTCACCCTTCTGCCTCCTCCCCGCCACGGTGACTTGGATCCTACTGCCCCTCTGCTACAGGCATCAGTCAGCCTCCCGGTTAGCCCTTTATCAGGACAAAGAACTACCAGAAGCCGGAGGGCTGGGAGGCCTGAAGCTGGAGAGGGAGGCCGGGCCCCCTGCCTGCTGGCTCTCCGTGGCCCTTGCAACTGCCCAGAACTGGGTCCACATTACCATCCTGGCGATGATCAGGCAACACAAAGGGCTTTCATCTCCCGCCAAGTCTGACCCCCTTCCTGCCTTTACCTGGTTTCGGAGAGTCAGCAGAGTGGGGGTATGAGGTGTACTCTGGGCTAGCCTTCCTGGGTCTCAGTTGACCTTTAACCGACTCCTGTCTGACGTAGAGCGATTAACTAAATGCTCTCTGCCTTAGTTTCCCCAGTACCAGCACCGCCTCACAGAGCAGCGGTGGGGATGAAATGAGTTACAGTCTGTAAAGCACTTGGAACAGTGCCCAACACACAGTTAGGCAGTACCTGTCTGAACACACTGTTACAGCAAAGTCCTCAGAACTGAACTTCAGGATGTTATAAGGAATTCCAGTTCCTTAAGATCTCAAGGAAATTGCTACATATTTTGATAACAACTGACCTATACATTCGCCTATAATTTCCTAAAAAACAGTCCCTCCTATCTCCCCATCAATTTGATCAGCTCAAAGACTCAACCTTAAAAGGATGAGCTTATTAAACCATAAGGAAATGGGAGCAGCTAGCACTCTAGGAGAATCCAATCAAAGGATTAACAAACCTTAAAAAAGGAGGAGAGAGGAAAGGCATTTATAGGTTTTGCTTCTAGAAAACGGTAGACACTAAGTCAGCCTTTGGCATTTATTCCTGACCTGCCAGTTGGAGTGTAAACATTCGTTTCAATGAAGCCAAGCTCAGTGGCGCTCAAGATGCAAGCAGCTCGCCCAGACAGGCTGCTGTCTGGCCTCGAAC
The DNA here is from genome assembly GCA_004027475.1 of Anoura caudifer. NCBI lineage: Eukaryota > Metazoa > Chordata > Mammalia > Chiroptera > Phyllostomidae > Anoura > Anoura caudifer. The sequence goes on from PVKU01000098.1 coordinate 169,283, forward strand.
CGTCACCAGGAGAATGTGCAAGATCGCTGAGCGGGCAGGATCTCTGGAGGTGCCTCCACTAGGGCCCTGATATGTCAAATCCCAAGCACAGAAAACAGTGATAATAACCAGAAACCGCGGGGAAGGTAACTGCGAAGCTGAACACCCGACCTGCGCTGGGCTCACTGGCTTCACCCTGCGGCTCTGCCTTTCATCTGCCGGCTGTTCCTCCTGTCATTGTCCACATGTACTTCCTTCTGGTCTGTCCTCAAAGGAAGTGGAGAGCACCTGAGTGCCATTTTTCCCTGTCACTGAAGATACATTGGAAGGCACACTTTTCAAGGTTTAATATCCTCAATTCTTGTCATCTGTCTTCATATGTACTAATTGCAAATTCTTTTGTGGTTTGCCTATGACCTCTCTTCAAGGCCTTCATAAATCTCCCAATAAAAAATAAAAACTAGATAGCCTGCTGTAGCGTAGGTCCAAACAGTACAGGCTGCTACCGAAGAATCACCTACTATACCCAGAGCATTAATTTGAAGCCCTACTAGTAAACTGTCTACTCCTACTTTGAGCTCGAGGTCAGCTGTGGGTGCGTCTTACAACCTTCTCCTGCCAGACGCACACAGGTCCTCTTCTTCTAAATCCACAAAACGGATACAGAGGGAACTCTATCTATTCCTTCCATGAGGGCTACCAGCTTAAACTACCCACAGACTTCCCAGTCTAACAATCTATTATTCTTTATGATTTCAATATAGTAGAAACACTTGATTTTCTGGTTTCAAACTGAGAGCAGACTGAATAGGTTTATAAAAGCATGACTGCTTGAAGTTCCAGTTCACCAGACATGGTACCAAGGAAAGAACCAACATCACCTGGGTACAGTGTGGTAACCAAGACTCATTTACAGACTCTGCCTAGAGAATGTAGCCATTCTACGACTGGAGGGGTTTCCAGGCACCTTGCAGACTTCAGTGGAGGGCACGTTTACGAGTAAGAGTGAAGACAGATGGCCAGGAGGGGTATGGAAAAGGACCTCCTCAGGGTGGATTTCTGGGGCACAAAGGTCTTTGTTTTGTTGTCTTGATTATCCATCAGAATATACATTCGTTCCCCAAAACAATGTGGTCTAGTTTTTACAAATGTTAAGAAAAGCAAGGGAATTGAAAATCCTGAAAAAGTTACCAAAGTGAAAGTCCCTTTCCTAGACATCCTGTGCAGGAGGAGGAACTCATTTCGGAGGGACCTCTGGCAGTGTGCAGACAGCATGGTGGCAGCCGTTCTCTCCCTTCCCCTCCCACGGCCCTCAGCACCTCTGAGCAGCCTCACAGCCTTGTCTCTGAGGGCAGGGACAAGGCTGTCCACGCAGCAGGTCCCTGGGGCCACCACCCACAAGGTGGACAGGGATGGGGAGGCAATGCTGTTCTACTGAAGATTAAACTTGGAAAAAATGTTCTGTCCATTACACTTTTCTCTAGGCCATCATTTTTACTTTTTAATAAAATTCGCATGTCCCCAAGCAGAACTGGCTTGATACTGCTTTAATTTCCTTTAGGACCATGAGACTGTGTGACTGTGCTTGGCAGCCCTCAGGTCTGAGCGACAGCGTTCCACCTGGGTGAAACCAAAGGCAGGCCTTCTCGGAGGAGAGCACAGTCACATTATCCTGTGAGCCCACACTGGTGCACTGGAAACAGGGGTGTTCGAGTCTGTGTAGTGGAGGGGGAATCACTGTAATGTCAGCTCACCAAAAAACAGTCTTCAGTCAAGTAATTGTTCCAGAATCTACATATAGGAACTAACTTGTTTAGCTTTTCATTTTTTAATGCAGTGAAACTTTAAAGACAATATAAATGTAAATAAATGAGTAGCACATCACAAACAGAAACGAAAGTTGCAGCTGAATTTTGAATAGGTTCCAGGGGAGCAGGCAGAGGCTGCAGTGCGTGGAAGTGACAGTGCTCAGGCAATTAATGACCAGGCCCTGGAGGAAAACCCTCCCCACGATGTGCCTGCAGGGGGTGCAGAATAAATTACTTTGCCGTGTCCTCTGGAGGGAAACTCTGGACTCCTCTCCTCTCCAAAGAAATGCCACTCCGGTGCCTGGTGCGTGAGGTCGACCGTGTGAAAAGGAAGACCAGGACCTTCACTGGCTCACTTTTGGCTGTTGCTTTCTAAAGACTTGCTGCAGAAAGCATGCTCTGTGGGGGCCACAGTGCCGCAGCCTCACCCAGGAGGGAGCTCCATGTGCAGATGATGCTTCGGTTCCATGCCCCAGAACTGCCAACCCCGATCCGAACAGGCATTCAACAGGACCGCCAGCTGAGTAGAATGCCTATTAAAATTTCAGATCCACTTCTTTTAGACAGTATATATCTTTTCTGCCTAGTAATTCAAAATATAGTCTACTTCTCACAAGTAGCAGATGGCTCCATGCATCAGTGAAAGAAGGGTAAAAAGCCATAAAGATCAAGCTGTCAAAATTGGTATCTTCCCAAAAATAACTCCAATTTTCTAATTAGCTTTATAATGGTGACAGATAATTTAAAAGATTTCGTTTTCAGATTCACTTTAGATGAGTAAGTTTCTTTTGATCCAGTCTTGCTAATCGAAAATTGTGTGAGGAAATAAAAGAAGAAAAGGTATCCTAATTTATAAAAAGTCTGCTGCAAATCAATTTACAAACAGAGCTTATTAATAGAGGTATTAGCCCCTATTAATCCTAACATGAATCCTAACATGAAAACCCCAATCCAGCAGAGATTTCTGGAAGAATAAAAATTCAAAGGGAAAAATAAAAGTGCCAAATCATTAAACAAATCTAATATAAATTAAGGACCATAAAATAATTATATCTTCAAAACTCATTTTCACTGGACAGCTCACGAAGAATGATACTTTTTGCTACCAAACCACCTTTCCCTGACTGCAACATTCCCCAGCACTGTCCCAGAACACGGCAAAGACCTAGAGAGCAGGTGAATCTAAATGCGGTCAGCAGGGAGGCAAGCCCTTCTCTTCTCTGACCCAGGAAGCCAGCCAGCAAGCACAGACACTGTTTCAGTGGCCATTTCCTTCTTGGAAATGTAAAGCACCTGGGCTGTCTTTCTTCAAAAAAGACAGAAAAGAAATTCCATAGACACAATTTCTATACAGGTTCTAGAAGGAAAGTAGAAGATTAAAAGACAAAAATAAAAAGTGATGTTAAAAGGTATACATTATCGATGCTTCCAATTTGTAAGTCTAAATTTCACCCTCTTTTTTTCCAAACACAAAGCTTTTGGGGGAGAAAGTAGGAGATCATGTTTTCAGAAGTTAAAGAAAAAAACCAGCAACAATTCATCAACAATTTTCCTGTAATATATTCCTCTTTCTTGACGTATGTATGTAGTGCTTGGGAAAAGGGTAATGATTTCCACTGTTCTGGGCAGGTATTTCACCTGGGTAATACACAGCAATAATACGTCTCAGGACTGTAACTTATAGTTAACTTTGACCTTCATCTGCACAAGTTCACTTTAGGACCAAACAATACATAAAGGAAAAATGAAAATCCATTTAACAAAATGCTCTTTGCTGTAGGTAGGTGCTCTTTTCTGATTCAATCCAATCCTATTATTCTACCAGGCCTTGCCAGTCCTCACTAACTGGTCAGAATCCACCACCCCTCAATCTTTAACCACATCCTTAACAACAATCATGACCTCTACACCTGAAATAGGAAGCTGTCTGCTACCCTTTATCTTCTCTGCTGATACTTTTGACTAACCACCACCATTTCTTAGGGGGACATCCCCCCAGGGCATTCGCCACAGCCCTAGTCATCTCTGAAACCTTTCCATTGGACCATGCCATTCCATGCTTAAAGATTTCCAATGGCTTCGCACTGCCCTGGAGAGAAAAACCCACGTGCCTTCCATATGACCGACAACCCCTGGTAGCACTGGGCCCACCCACCTGTTGATCAACTGCTCTCTGTGTTCCAGAAGTTCTAGCTTTCTTTTAGTTCCACCCACCTGAGTGCCTCACACATGCATTTCCCCCACACCCATCCATGGGAATTCTCCTACTCATCTCTCAGATCTCAGCTTGAAATGTCACTTACTCAGAGAGACCGTTCTAGAAATCTTGATCTAAAATAGGCTTACTTATTACAAAACTTGAGGCAGCCTGCACTTTCCCTTCATGGCATTTATTACAATGTATAACCGTATTGATGTCTATTAAGTTGATTTGGTCTAATGTGACATTTAAAGCCATCATTTGCTTATTAATTTTCTGTCTGAATGATCTGTCCATGGTGTTAGTGGGATATGAGAGTCCTTGCTATAATTGTATTGCTGTCAACTTCTCCCTTTATATCCAGTAATACTTGCTTTATATATTCAGGTACTCCTGTGTTGGGTGCACAGATTATAATCATATGTGTTTTTGTATTTATTTACTATGTCTTCCCATTAGCCTGTTAGCTCCATGAATGCAAAGACAATGTCTGTTCCATTCCATGGCATATACTAGATGTAGCTCAGTGTCAAGACATAACAGTTGTTCAACATTTATTAAATAGACACATGCTGGAGGCATAAATGAGACATTCCTTTCAGTGAGTATCTCTGGCCCCCTGGATGTTGAACTGATGAGCTATTAGTTATTATTTTTCTAGAGACAAAAGTCAAAGCCTCACTTCATAACAATTTGGAAGCACATGCTGCTCCACTTTTGTCTTTCCTGGCATCCTTTTAACTGCTCTAAGTACTGTATTGGAGTCATTCACTTTTCACTCCTTTTTAATGCTTTTGAGATTACTCATGAGGCCCTTTGGACTCCCATGTCCACCTTTATTAACCCAACCATTAAGAATCTAGTTGTATCCCTGACATAGTGCAATATACTGTGTATTGCACTAATGCATTCTATGACTCCCTTCTCCCCAAATATAAGTAATCACATAAAAGAAAAGGCTGGCAAAAGAAATCTCAGCTAAAAATTTTGCTTTCCCTTTATAACATGTTCCCTCCCCTGTAGTTCCACAACAATGTAGTCCTGTTAGAAAATCTGGTATTATACCACATGCTCTTAAATGTGAACTTAGGACAAAAGATAAAAGGCACCAGTGCTAGAGGCCAGGCTCGTGAAAGCCACAGTCCACACATCAGCATGCCTTCGTTTGTGATTTGTTTTCTATTCTGGCACAGTTAACATTTTATATGTGTTTCTCATGCACAACACAATGGTTCGCTATTTCTATACACTGTTAAATGATGACCACAATAAGTCTACTTACCATTCATCACCATACATACCATTTTTTAAGTTACAAATTATTTTTTATGATGAGAATTTTTAACATTTACTCTCTTAACAATTTTTAAGTAAGCAACAGAGTAGTGTTAATTACAGCCACCATGCTGTACATGACATCTCCAAGACTGATTTATTTTATAACTAAAAACTTGTACCTTTTAATTCCCTTCATCCCTTTCACCCACCCCTGCCTCCCCTTAATCTGGCAACAACCAATTCTTCTCTGTATATATTGAGCCTGCCTTTCTGTTCTGTTGTTTTAGAGTCCACACATAAATTGTATGGTATTTTTCTTTCTCTGACTATTTCACTTAGCATAATGCCCTCAAGGTCCATCCATGTTGTTGCAAGTGGCAAGATTCTATTCTTTTCTACGGCTGAGTAAATTCCTTTCTATACATATAGCACATCTTCACCATCCATTCACCCACTGATGGACACTGAGGTTGTTTCCATATCTTGGCTATTGTAAATAATGCTGCAATGAACACGGTGGGGTAAGCAGATATAATTTCAAACTAGTGTTATAATTTTCTTCGGATAAATACCCAGAAGTGAAACTGCTGGATATACGGTAGTTCTATTTTTAATATTTTGAGGAACCCCACTGCTTTCCATAATGGCTGCACAAGGGCTCCCTTTCGCCACATCTTCACCAACACGTGCCATTTTCTTGTTTGTCTGTGTGTTGATGGTGGTCATTCTAACAGGTGGGAGGGGATGTCTCACTGTGGTTTTGATTTGCATTTCTCTGCTGGTTAGTGATGTGGCTGGCACTCATCTTTTCATGTGTCTGTTGGCCATCTGTGTATCTCATTTGGAAAATTGTTTATTCAGGACCTCTGCTCATTTTTTAATTGAACTGTTTCATTTTTTTTCACTGTTGAGTTGTAGGAGTTCTTTATATATTTTAGATATTAACCTCTTATCAGACACATGATTTGCAAATATTTTCTCCCATTCAGTGGGCTGTCTTTTCACTTTGTTGATGGTTTTCTTCACTGTGCAGAACCTTTGTGGTTTGATGTAGTCCCATTTGTTTTCTGCTTTCTTTGCCTTTGGTTTTGAAGTCAGGTCCAAAATATCATTGCCAAGACCAATGTTAAGGAGCTTAGCAGTTATGTTTTCTTCTATGATTTTTACCGTTTCAGGTCTTACAATTTAAGTCTTTAACCTATTTTGAGTTAATATGTGTGCCTGGTATAAGATAGTGTCTAGTTTTATTCTTTTGTATATGGCCTTTCCCCATTGTATATTCTTGCCCCCTTTGTTGTAGATTAATTGACCATATATGTGGTGGGTTTATTTCTTGGCCCTGTATTCAGTTCCACTGATCTATATGTCTGTTTTTAGTCCACATTACCATACTGCTTTGACTACTATTACTTTGTAATATAGTTTGAAATGAGGATGTGCAGTGCCTCTAGCTTTGTTCTTCTTTCTCAAGATAGTTTTGGCTATTCTGTGTCTTTTGTGATTCTATGCAAATTTTAGGATGGTTTGTTCTATTTCTATAAAAAATGTTATTAGAATTTTGATAGTAGATTGCTTCAGGTACCACAGACATCTTAACAATATTAATTCTTCCAGTCCATGAACATGAACTAGCCTTCCATTTATTTGTCTTCCTCAATTTCTTTCATTAATGACTTATAGTTTTCAGTGCATGGGTCTTTCACCTCCTTCATTAAACTTATTCCTATGTATTTTATTCTTTTTGATGCAACTGTAAATGAAACTATTTTCTTAATTTATCTTCCTGATAGTTTGTTGTTAGTGTATGGAAATACAACAGATTTTTGTATATTGATTTTGTATACTGCAACTTTACTGAATTTTTTAGGGTTTTATATAGTATATGTAATCAATCACATCATCCTCAAATTGCGACAGTTTTACATCTTCCTTTCCATTTGGAGGTCAACATTTATTCTTTTTTTTTGTTTTTATTTATTTATTTTCAGAGAGAGGGAAATTAAGGGCTAAAGACAGGGAGAGAAACATCAATGTGAGAAAGAAACATTGACTGGTTACCTCTCTTACATGCCCCAACTGGGAACTGAGCTTGCAACCTAGGCCTGTGCCCTGACTGGGAAATGAACCAGTAACTTTTCATCTTGCAGGACAACACCAAACAACTGAGCCACACCAGGGCAGCATTTATTTTTAATGTTGTTATTCCCACTGAATATATGTTGGTTGATATTACAACATAACTGTTTTGTTCCCTCATATATCTTTTTAAAACATACATGTCATCATAACATGACCCTAATTTAAACTTCCAGTGGCTTCCCATGTTTATAACTGTGTTTCACACACTGGGATATGCCAAATCCGAGGCACAGCATGAGATTTAAAAAAGTGGGAAAAGCTACTCATATTCATGTTCCCACACCCTAACTGAACAATGTATTTGCTCTATAGCATACTCTTAGGCTCACAATGTAACAAAACCATTATAATAAACCATTCGTACACATGTAAAAACTTTTCAACTTGATGTATTTTTATTGTCAAAGAAGGAAATAGGCTTGGTCAAAATAAGATTGCCTAATATCAACCATAAAGAATTTATGAAGTATCAAAGCACACTTCTCTTTTCTAAAAAATTATTTATAAATCTCATTTTTAAAAAACTTTTGAGCCCTGGCCAGGTGGCCCAGTCAGGTGGAGTGTTGTCATGCACACAAAAGGTTGAGGGTTCAATCCCCAGTCAAGACACATGCCTAGGCTGTGGGTGCAATCCCTGGCCAGAGTGCATATAGGAGGCAACCAATAGATGTTTCTCTCTCTCTCTCTCCCCCCCCCTTCCCCTCTCTCTAAAATCAATAAATATATCCTCAGGTGAGGATTAAAATAAAAATAAAAAGCTCTGACACTCTGAGAAAAAGTTTTAGATATTCAAAAGAAATGTTTAAGCTTAATATATATATATATATATAGGATACTATTCATGATCATATATAATTTTCTGACCTAGTGAGAGTAAAAATCTGAATAAGCGCCTGCACCCAATAGCCTGTACTGATAGAATGCAGATTCATCTTCATTCCCTGTTTGGCAGCTGAGGGTTCAGTCTTGTTCTTGACTTAAGTTCACATGAACTGAAATATCTGCCTATTGTTCATCATAATCTGTCCCGCTGCAGCACTGTTGCAAAACAAACCTGATCCAGACTCCAGCACTGAGGAAGTCTGGCTGTTAAAACACTCCTTTGCTCTCTATCAACTTGGCTTTGTTGACAGGCCCACAGGAACATCTGAGCAAAAGAGCCTTGAAAAAATATCAACAGACCAAGTTTTTACCCCCGAGACAACACTGAAAATGCAGCAACCACAGAAACATTGTTGGATATTTCCCTTTAAGTTTTGTGCTTCCCTGAACTAATGACCTTGAACTATGACTTTATTTTGGGGATTCGTCAATAGAATGCATCCTAAGAGACGAAAAGTGCACTGTCTCTCACTGTTCTCAGTCCTCCAGAAGATCGGTAACGCCCACATGGGACACCAAGGAGCTCCCAACAACTCTTTGCTGCCGCTGCCGTTAATGATTAAAATGACCAAAAAGCATAGATCTTTAGCCCAAACATATTTCAATGTATAAATCAAAAAAAAAAAAAAAAACCTGTTAAATCAGCACTCTTTAAACTTGGAAAATTCAAAAACTTAGGAACATCTGTTAAGCATGCAGATTTCTAGGGTCATATGCTCAGAGAGTACCAACTCTCGGGGAGGTCTACAGAGTTTGTATGTTCAATGAGCATGCCCCAAGGCCTCCCACTTTATTTTTAGAATTGAGACAGAACTCAAATAGCACAAAATCAAGCCTTTAACAGTGTGCAATTCAGTGGTTTTTAGTATATTTGTAAGGTCATACAACCATCGCCACTAATTCCAGAATACTTCATCCCCTGAAAAGAACCCTCGTTCTCATGAGCAGTTCATCCCCAAGAACAAGAATGGGATCATATCTCCAGGTAGGTGAATAAGCAAAGTAATATCTGTCTACTAAAGGGGACCTGTTCTTTCGAAGTCTGAACATTTCAAATATTTCAGGACTGACTAATGGTATTTGAATACATTCAACACTATTCACTTCACCCTGTAGTCATTTACTTTAAGCTGCTTACTTTTCATGTTGAAAGCTTATTAATTATGAAATACAATGTGCTTTGATTCTAAAAGAGCACTTAAAATATAGGCTATATCAGTACTATTGGGCATCTAGCTTTCATCTTATTACAAAGAGAAGGAAAGAGAGATTCTGAATATTAAGAATGTACAAATTTTTCAGTGTATCCAGGGGTCTCATGGACACAATGGATTCTTGCCTATCTGTCAGTGAGTATAAACCAGAGACCTAGCCAAAAGCCAGGGAACAGCTAGACCATGACCACTTAATGCCTTAGGTAAGGAACAACCAGCAGACCATGCTGAAGCCCGAGCTGAAGCCCAAGCTGCAGTCCAATAGGTTGAGGAGGCACTGGAACATGCAGGAAATTGTTCTTTTCAGTGGAAAGTTTTCTGGCATTACTCCTCAGCAAAGGAGAGCAAAATAGACTATTTACTAGGACATGGATAAGAGGCAAAATGTCGAGTGGACTACTAAAAAATAAGAGTTTCTGAAAACCTTGATAAGACAGTCCAAAAAGCAGAAAACCAGAAGGCCCTATTATGCCTCTTTTTAACTAATACAATCAACAATTCCAGTGCTGGTGGCTAGATACTTATCGTACATCTAGATATAATTCAGAGGCCCTGGGAAAGTGATGAGAAAGTCAGACCATCGTTTGGTTAAAAGGGCCAAACAACGGATGCTGTTGGCAAAGCACCTGCAAAGGGAAGCCAGAGAAGAATAGTGGAGCATCAGAGGCAGCCGTTTCACAGTGAAATTCTGCTAGACAGCAGAAGGAGCACCTGGGGCAGGAGGTCAAGAGTCCTGCACTGAGAGGCTCCAACTGATGTTAAGAACTGATAAGACTTCGACCTTTAAAGAAGAGTAGGTAATGGGGCTTCTTAAAAGAAGCAAAGACCATTGGTTTGCTTGCTATAGGGATGGACAAGAATAATCAGGCTATCTGGCCACATAAATTAAAAAAAAAAACACAACAATTTCTAAGTTGGCTAACTTAGAGGCTGAGAAGGGTGAAGGGCAATGGTCTGTTTGGGGAAGGTAAGCACGAGTGGAAGAAGGTATGAAAGCTTTTAGCATGATGTGTGGACCAGAAGCGCACTCCCAAAAAGCCTGTCTGTATCCTGTCATCAAATCTCTGAGGCTTCAAAAGGGAAGCTTGAGAGTTTACCAGCAAAAATTGGGTATGAATAAAGCTAGATGGTGAAACCAAGGAACTACTCTCCAAAGCAAGTTCTCATTTTCAACTACTTTCAGCTGATGCTGTATGAGAGTGTTCCCCCTCCACTGTACAATCTAGACAATTTATACATTGGGGGACTGTTGTTACTAATAATTGCAATGGAGGTTTTTTAAACAGGTATTACGTAGATGCGTTCACAATCCAATTTCCGGACAATGAAAAGCACTGAAATGTTTTATATCACTTTGCAGATATTAAAACTCAAGAGCAAAGTTATTTTTCAGCCTGTAGAATTTCATGAACACATTTATATTAAGATAATAAAAATAATTTCATCCATTAATTCTTTGTTCTTTTTTCCCATCAACAGATATTTCTTGCGTGTCTATAAGCTGACTAGGCATACGGCAGCACACAAAAGAGATGGAGCTTCTCTGTTCGGAAACTTGTAATTTAGTGGAAGAAACAGGCCTCAGAAAGGTAATACACTGAGTGCTATGAGAAAACATAAAAGGAAAGACATACTTAAGGATGGGTGATCATGGAAAGTTTCTTAGAAGTAACGTTTAACTTTAGACTTGAAGGAGTCAGCCAGGTAAAGGGTGAAGAATACATTCCAGGCAGAGAGGAAAGAATACACCAACGGTTTAACCCAAACAGATTTTAGGTGTTCCAGAAACTGAAAGAGGGCCAGTGCTGAAGTCCAGTGAGTGAGAGGAAGACTGGTCCTAGGGTACCCCTGGGCAGGAAGGAAGGGCAAGGTCACAGGTCGAGTGAGATGAAGGGAGGTTTCCTCAGCGGGAAAGCACTGAAGAGTTCTCAGCAGAGGGGACTAGGTCTGCTGTGCGCTTTGTGAAAATCTCCCTGGATGCTGTGGGGAACCGTGGGACAAAAAAGGCAGGATGTCCAGTGGGAAGACGAGCGAGGAGGTTACTGGTTTGGAGATTAAAAAAAACAAACAGGTTTCAAGATCTATTTTGGAAGTGGACTTGATAAACCAGTATTTTCCAAATGTGTCCCATGATAAATTGCTGAGAGATCCATCCATACATCAAAGCGACATATGGGTGGGAGCGACAGACCCTGAATTCCATGAAGTCCCTCAGAGAAAGGGAAAGGGGGTGTGGTCAGGCAGGCCCAGTGATGGGCAAAGCTGCACTCGATGGTGCTAGGTTAGCTCTTAACCAAAGAGGCAGAGACACAGAAGTTCATTGCGTGCCTTAATGCTTTCTTTGTATGTTTTAAATATTCAATCTTAAAAATAATGACATGTTTAGTTGTTTTCTTCAAAAACAGGTACACACAGTTCACCTGCTATGAGTTTTTCTACAACAAAAAATACTATAAAATAACTTCAGTTATTCCAACTTATGAAGAACTATAAGATTTTCACTGGGAAAAAAAAAAATGTCACCCTCTACCTTTAAGTTAGTGATCTTCATTTTCATTGTGAGAACTCAACCAACAGCAACTAAACACTGCAGGTTCCTGAACAGGCTCAAAGTAGGTCAGGTCTTTGCGAGTCTTCAAATTCTCACAGTAAAATGTACCTTCAAAGGACAAGACTGGATGTGCTTACTCCACCGCTGATCATCTTTTATAATTATTCCACCCTCCATATTTCTTACTTAAATGTACCAATATTGACCTAAGTGTCCCCAAGGCCACCAGGACCTGCTTCTAGAGCAAACATTGCAGAGAGATTGTAATCCGAGCATTGCCAGAAGAAAGCGCATTGCAGTGAAATTCCCAGTCACTCCACAGCATCATCTGTCTCCGATTCCGAGAGGCTCCTGGAAGCGGGGAAGCTGCATGAGTCCTTCCCTCTCACCACCACATTGAATGAAAACATGTGATCAGTCCAACTTACCCCAGACGACCCATCAGCACATACATCCTGTTCAGAATTCAACCGCTTCTCCCATCTGCACTGCCACAAACCACCAGCTTGGTCCAAGCCACCCAGATATCTGTGTTGCCTCCTGACTGGCCTCCGACTGCTCCCAAAATCTTTCTCAGCAGTGCCACTTGAGTGGCCAGGAGTCAGAGCTTGTAACTCTCCCACTCAAAACTCCCCAGGGGTTTCCTATCTCAGTCTAGTACAACCTAGATTCTCTCCAATGGCCAAAAGACCCTATTAAAATCAGCCACATTTCTCTTCCTTCCTTTATATTTCCCCATAGCACTTACCGCTTTTGATCCACTACATATTCTACTTAATTGTTTATTATTAGTTTCTTCTACCAGGTAATGAGGGCAAGAGTTTTATCTGCTTTTTCTTAACTCTTATGTCCCCAAACTTGAACGGTGTCAGCATTTAATAGGAACTCAATACATTTTTATTGAACGAATGAATGAGTAAACCTCCCTCTAAAAGTCACAGGAAACACAAGCACAGACAATGGTTCTGCCATTTTAACTCGAGGTTCCCACCTCTTTCAGTAATGACAAAATTAATGAAAACACAAGACGGAGCTGTAATACAGCTGATGTGAGGACCATAAAGAGCTTGCAGGTGGGAATGAAGTCAGGTCCAGAAATAGGGTTTTAGAGAGAGTTTTTCCTAGTCCTGGAGATTTCTACTGCTAAGTAAAATTTTAAAGTAACCTACACAGTACTGATTGGTTAGTCAAAGCATCCACCCCACAACTCCCTGCCCCACACTCTTGTGGCCAATCACTACTTTTAAAGTTTTCAGAAAGTTTTGTATTTATGTTAGAATTCTTAATATTCCTTATATTGGCCCATTGTGATGTTTTTTAAATTCATGGTATTATTTGATAAAGTTGCTAGCTAATGCTACTGTGGGTAATCATATTGCAATATGTAACCAATACGTATCAAACCAACAGGTTATAAACCTCAAACTCACAAAATACTATGTCAGTTATATCTCAATTTCTAAAAAAACCAACATATTACTGTTTGAGGGAGGAAAATGGGACAAAGAGTAAGAATATTATATAATAAATCTACTCTTCAGATAACAGCTCCAGAAAACTGCCCTGAAAGGGGTTATACCTGCTCCCCCTTGTATTTAACAAGATATTTTAAATAATATTTTTTATTATCCTAGGAAGAAAGGAGAGGCAAGAAATATACTCTAATTTGAAAGGTCAACGATTTTCTTACGTTTCATGAAATACCAAGTTACTATAAAAAGCTGAATATATTTGATACTCTAAAGATTGAACTATCTGGGAAGAGTCAGCTTCAAATACCGGCTGTCAGTTATCTTGTCAAGACTAAAAGAAACACTGCTTTCCTTATGTCTTTTGAAAGAAGGTGGAAAAATTATTATTGGAGGATTACTTAAATCACCAGTCAAAAGGAAATAGAATGTAACTTCCATTTGGGTCAATGGCTAAAATTTTGGTTTTAGCAAAGAAGCATCTCAACTTGGGGGGGTGGGGTGGTAGACAAAGGTTGTTAGAAAGGTAATTCTTATTGAAAGGTTGTTAGAAAGGTAAATACTTGACCCTCTATTAATCTCTCAAGTGAGCTAGTTAAGTGAAAAAATTGAGAGAGCAGAATGAAGGGTAATGTGAACTGAATATTTACTATGTAACAGACACAGTGCTAAGCACCTTATTATTCATAATTTCACTTAATTATTTACATAAGCCTGGGAGATAGGTATCCTTAGCTTCATTTAATGGAAGAAGAAACTGAGACATACATAGGTTGAGTAACACGAACAAGATGATATAGCAAGGATTAACTAAAACACCAGTTATCTTAACTTCAATATCAAACTGACTCTGTGTTGCTTCTTCCATAACTGAAGACACTGCTGGATATTCCCCACCAGGCTGACTTCTTTCAGAGAAGAACCAGACATTCAGCTCTTAGATCTAGCTCTTAGTCCCATCTGCATGCAACTTTGGAGATCAAGTAAATGACTTCAGTTGCCAAATAAGTTGCATTTTGTTTCATATTCATGAATTCTAATCTGATCCAGGACCTGCCCTCTTAAAAAATAAAACAAAATAAAATAAAAACTAGCCCTTGATCCCAAGGAGACTTTTAGTGAATAAAAGCAACTCAAAAGGTAATGCTCAAAATACTTGAAGAACTGCTTGGTGGCATCTACAAATCTTAGTGCATTCATGCCCTAATCCAGCAATTCCAAAAAGGAATTTACTGAAGGACAAGTTCAAGAACATTCACAGCAACACTGCTCATAATAGCCCTAGTCTGGAAATGACCCAGATGTCCATCGAGAATAGAATGGAAGAATGGAGAAACAGTAGTACATTTCTGATGGAACAAACAAACCACACCTACATGAACCCGCATGGATGACTTTCACAAACACTATGATAAATGAAAAAGCTAGGCAAGAAAGAGTTCATATTGTATGATTCCAGTTACATCAAGTTCAAAAACAATCAAGTCTACTCGATGGTGTTCCAAGTCAGGATAGCGATTGCTCCTTGGGGGGGAATGACTACAGGGCAGTGAAGGTGAGGAGGGCCTTTGAAAAGCTTTTGAAAAATTAACACTTTCCATCTGAGAATTTCCTAGCCTTCCATTTGTAACTAAACATTAATTTATAACCATCAAGATTTGAGTAGTTTTCTTAAAAAAATAGAGAATATGACAAAAAAACATAAATTGTTTGATTCTATTTAAGACTATGTTACCATTTCTTCTTTTAGAATATTTTATCACGTGAAAGAAGCTATATTTTATAGCTTTGATATAAATATTTTATTAACTACAAGGAGGAAATAGACAGAGAACACAGACAGGCAGGAAATAAAAGTTTACCTAAAAATTTCCTTCGCAAAATAATACTTTGACAAAGATGAGTTAGTGGAAAGACCGAATATCCTGAAGCTTACTGCACTATTGTTCCCAATAAAATTTACCTTTAAAGCCACTTTGCTCTGTTAAGGTGTGTTATTTATTTCCCTGGTTAACATACTGCTGTGATTACAACCTACTCCATCTTTTGGAAAGGTATGTATGCAACTTCCTGAAACAGCTGCAGAGCATCAGTTTGAGAGCGGGAAAGCAACATCTATCTATGATGCTCTTATTAATTTTAATGAGTATTAAGATATTTCAAACCCCATGATTATGAATCACAGTTGACAAGTGATAAGAAGGCTTATAAATTTTCTTTTCTCTTCCTCACCATAAATGTTGCTAATTTTTCTTAGCAACTGAAATTAGAAATTTAAATAACTTCAAGATAAAACTTCCTGAAAAACTCTTTATCTGGCATTCAGAAGATGCAATAACAGTACTTCAATATCAGGTAGAGGCGACTTTAGACTAAAGTCCAGCGATCACACCATTTGACTTCAAATAAGGCTTTTGCTCCAAATTCTGCATTTAGCATCTTATAAACCAATTTGTAAGTAAAACAAGTAGAATGGATGTGTTATCAATTTCTCTAGCTGTAACGCATTCAATATTTGAGAACTTACTCTGTGACCCTCAGCAAGTCACTTGGCCCTTCTTTATCAAAATACATTGGAAATGTTGAAAAAGCTAATGTGCCTACAGAATGCTCTGCACCTTCCAGTACTGTGCAACGCCAACTAGGGCCTTTGAAGAGCAAACCCCAGCTACGCTCACAGATGAAAGGGCCCTGCTGTAGTGGGCTGAGAGACACATCATGCTTTATGCAGCTGATACATTTTATTCTTGTAAATCTTATCGCTACATTTCTAGTTTCTAGGGTGATTAAAATAGAATTTTCTTTTAAGAAAGAGGCAACTTTATGTAAGAAAAGTAATATAGGAATACAAAACTGCCTAGATCATAATATTAGTCTCATATTCAATAATTTTGAATAATTACTACAGCTTTTAAATTTAAGACAGCTATACTTTATATCCATTTATATTTCCAATGTAAAAAAATTCTTCTCATCCAGCAACTTTCCAACACTGTTAAGAATGTTAAACATTTTGATGGTTAATATACGTGGTATGTATGTGTAATATTGCTTATTTCTTTAAGAAAGTAAATAAACATAGTCACCTAAGGAACTAAAAACAATAAATGAAATAAACATTATAGATACCTAAGAAATTGTGCAAGCTGATTTTTTGAAATAATTCTACTCTAGGATATTTCAAAATATTCAAAAATCAGTTTGCACAATTATGTGATACAAAAACTTTATCACTTATCTCTTATCTGGATGCAGTCTCAAACATCATATACAAAGAGATAGCTTATAAATTGAGGATTTAATTATTATAAAATTTTCACTTATATTCACTCTTGGAGTATAACTGCATTACTATTAAAAACACCTGATTCTAAATCATTTATTTAATTTTAAAGGTCCTTTATATTAGTAATCTATTATTACACATATATGGGCTTATTATGAATTATACAAATTTTATTACCTCATTTTAGTTGGTAGGAATTATATATGCCTTAATATTTTCATTTCTCACAAATAATAAAATTACAATTAAAATAGTCTTTAATAAAAATTCAAATAGAACTTTTTGGTCAGTATTTATTAGGTTAATGTCACGGGGAAAAAGAAAATGAAGAGAACTGTAGCTACATTAGTTACGTAGAAACTATCCCCCACTTGGGCTCAGGTACGGAGATGGGAGTCACTCTACCTCACAGAGCAGCAGGTCCAGGATGTGGAAGACCATGCACAGCGGAAACTTGGCCGTGAAGAGGGTGAGAAACCACTGGGATGCATACATATGAGCCTCCAGGTTCAGGTCACAGAAATGGCTGTGCAGGTCCGGCAACTGCTCCTAAAAGTCGAAGTGGAAAACTTAGCAGACGGAACACGGAAGAAGCTTTATTTCCTGCGACAACTGTGATTTATAACAAGCTTCCTATGAACACTTTCGTTTTACTGCAGCATTCCCTGAATTGTATAAAATGGCACAGAAGCGATGACAGGAGATGAGAGTTAGGGACGTGACAGATCACTGAGGGAAAGACGGACCTGTCAGGATCGAATAACAAAGATCAGCTCTTGCTCACTTGACTGGCTTTGTCTCTTAGGAAAGGCTCGGAATACCCACTTGCCTTCCAGGGAATGTCACGACTCAGGGCCCAGTGACAGCGCCCCCTGTAGTGTTCAACCCCTCACTGGCTAGGAGAGAGATGGACTTAATGTCAACATCGTCTTTTTTTATATCGCTTCGGTATACTTTTTGGCACTCAGAAAAGACCAAAACATAACCAAATTTTTAAAAACCTATCTATGATATCTTTAAAAAATGGCAAAATACAGGAACTGCTGATGTATAATGTATGAAATTGAATGCCTCTTTATAATGCCTTTATGCTAGCTTTATCTTTTCTCCCAAGCGGTACCAGTGACTGCTTTTCGAAAGTGTGAAAGGCAGAGCGCAGCATTAGCACAGTGTTCCCGTAACTGAAAGGCAAAGATACGCAAAAGCCTTCTTTCATAAACAGACCACAAAACAAAAACAAATATCCCACTTTTTGTGCAGGATCCTCTTTGAAAAACACCCAAATATGCCCATCTCCTACTTTAGATGGGGCCTCCAACAGTTATCCAGTGAACACACAGAAAGTGCCAACAGAAAAATGTGTTTGGGTTTCTTCATAATACCGTGAACTTGCTATTCATTTATCAGGCACAAGTATTTGACTCTCAAAGCACTTAAGATTAGTGACATCTGAAACAATATAAACTTTTGCAAGAGAAATGTGAGAACTGAGTAATCCCAAACAAACCCTTTCTTGGAAAAATTAAATCTCTAAAAAAGAGCGTATAGCTTTGAATGCCTAGAGTTACCAGAGTCTTCTACAGTCTTTCATCCCCGTGATGACCACTTGCCGTTGTGCTTAGTTTATCTGACATCCTTCCACCCCTTTATTCCTTCTTCACTTTTAACAGCCTCCACCCTCCCGTCTTCCTGCTCCCAGGGAAGCTGTCATCCACAGCACTGCAACCCCCTGTCCCCACTCCCCTGTCCCTTGGTCTCTCTGTGGCTTCTCTCCCCTCTCCAGACACTACGGACCCCCTGCCCAGTCATGTCAACGAGCTCCTGCCAGTCTCTCCTGCCACACCCCACCAACCTTCTTCCCTACTGCTGCTCTTCTCCCCAGTATGGAGTCACCCCATCCACGTGTATTTTTTTCACATTTCTCTCGGGTTCCCAATACCTGATATAAAGAATGCACAGATCCATTACAAATTTTAGATTTCTAATCTCAGCTGGAATTTCAAAGCTACTCATTAATTCTTTTTATCAACACTAGTCAATAATTTTGCCCTTATAACCTTTATTATATAATACTTGACCTATGTAGATATACACTTACACATACATATATAAAATAGTAACAACTGTTTGAAATCAGGAAATTATGTGGGAAATCTTTTCAAAAAATGTTATTGAATTTATTGGGGTGACATCAGTTGATAAGATTATATAGGTTTTAAGAGTACAATTCTGTAACACATCATCTGTACACTGCACTGTGTGTTCACCACCCCAAGTCAGGTCCCCTTCCATCACCACTCACCCCCTTATCCTCTTCCACCTCCCCTACTCCCCCTTTCCCTCCGGTCATCACCATATGGTTGTCTGTGTCTACAAGGTTTTTTTTTTCTTAATCTCTTCACCTCATGTGGGAAAACTTTTAAAGTATGTCTCCACACTGTAATATTTTAGGTATTTTTATTTCCCTATCAATATCTTTCTGTCTCTTTCTTCAAAGTGTTCTCTGCATGTGGACTAAGAGTGGTACTGGTACTGGTGGCAATTAATACAGAAAAAACCCTTTTAAGTATTTTAATTTTTATTCTGTAAATAGCTTCACCTCTTTACAAATAATACTCAACAGTTTCTTCATTGACTTAACTAACTGTACTCTCACTTCAAAGTGTATTTCAGTTGAATATTTAAAAAGGAAGATGATTTAAAAAATAATCAAATGGTTAAATAAATATTTTATAATATCAAAACCAGAAACTCGGAAATAAAGAACAGACCGACAGTGACCAGAGGGAAGGGGGGAGGGTATAACAGGGCAAGCAAAGGAACATGAACAAAGGACTCATGGACACAGACACTGGGAAGGGACTGACTGTGGGACTGGGGGGTGCATGGTAGGGGGGACCAATGGGGAAAAAAGGCGGGATAATTATAACTGAACAATAATATTTTTTTAAAAAAACAGTGTAGATATTGATCAGAAACCAAATCCATTTGCATTTTGTAGAACTCCATTAAACTTTTACAAATCATGATAGCTCTTCAATTTTATTAGACTTTTTCTATAACTCAACCAAACTTTTATTTACCTGCAGCAGTCTCTCCAGCTGATAAAATTTGCAATGCAGATCTTCAAAGTTGTTTTCGTAGAGGTCTCGCAAGCCATAGTCATACATGATTTTCACCAAAACACAGAATGCTTGTTCTTCTGGCATCTGCAGAACCACAGAAATACAGAACATGACTGAGGGGCACTTGGTCAGGGTATCAGAAATTTCCCTTCACGTTTTCATTGTCTGCATTAACAGCTGAAGGCCTCTAGTGAGTGCAGCTCTTCAGGGCCAGCCTTCTGCAGTGTTATAGGTAAAGAATCTGTGTTCCAAGTTTGTAGCTTCCTCACTTAGGATGAATTATCCTCTTTTGTTAATTTTAATCACCCCTCATTCATTCATTCACTAAGCTATCTTAGGAATAGATAACACAGTCATGTGATTCAAAACTAAAAAATATAAAAATGCATAAAGGTAACAGTCTCACTTCTCTCAGCGTCCAGACACTGATGCCTCTTTTCCAGAACTTTGTAACTGCCCTGAACACTTCCTCCTCTATCCTACAAGTGGTTCTCTGCGCCAGTAAAAGAATTCTACCTCCTCTTATATTTTTCCCTTTTCTACATAAAAGATAGCTTACCTTCTCCCTCAATAATATCCCCAAAGAAGGGTTATCCCCAAGGAAGCATTGCTGGGTCAAAGAACAAATGCATTTTCAGTTATGGTAGAGAGTGCAACACTGTCCTCCTAGAGTCTTATTGATGTTGCTCTTTTTCTTTCTATAAAAAACAGTTTTTCAGGACGAATCTTGTGTGTTTCCACCATTAAAATTTAAATGACCAATAAAATCTAATATGCCCTGCCAGAGGTATTTTTATCTGAACAGAGAATGAAGTCTGAAGTCAAAGAAAGAATCTCTAAATTGTGGTGGGATTGAGAAGTACAGATTGGTAGTTATGAAATAGTCACATGGATGCAAAGTACAGCACAGGGAATACAGTCAATAATATTGTAATAACTATGTCTGGTGCCAGTGGGTACTGGAAATATCAGGGGGAACACTTTGTAAAGTGTATGATTGTCCAACCACGACGCTGTACACCTCAAACCAATGCAAAAGAAACTGAATGCAAACTGTACCTGAAAAATAGTTTTTTAAAAAGTAGAGATGCCCTGTGGGACACTTATAAGGACCTAAAAGATCTGTGACTTCCAGGTTCTAGGCTGCAGAGATGAAAATGCTACAATGTGATTAACAAAAAGAAAGGAAAAGATTTGACGATGTTCCAGTTGCCACCATTGCATTTACCTAAATGACTTCCTGAGAATCTTTCTCCCTGACCCATGATCTGGTCCCCAAAGAAGCAGAGAGAAGCTCTTGTGCAAAAAGTGGACAAAAGAAGAGTTATCTGCCATTTTTAGCCTCTACTGACTTCAAATGCCTATGTAGGGAAAGCCCTGATTTCAG
Source organism: Anoura caudifer (assembly GCA_004027475.1). Classification (NCBI taxonomy): domain Eukaryota; kingdom Metazoa; phylum Chordata; class Mammalia; order Chiroptera; family Phyllostomidae; genus Anoura; species Anoura caudifer. The sequence continues at coordinate 190,601 of PVKU01000098.1, forward strand.
AGCCTTGTTCTCAAGAACATTACAGCATGTGAAAGACCAGTGATCCCTTGGCTGATGTTACACAATTACGGCCCAATGAACAGAGGGATTTCCATCATCCACTGCCCATCTGCTGAGGTCAACTGGATTTGGTAACATAAAAGCAGTGATCTCCATTTCAAATTAATTCTGTTAGAAAAGGCATTTTGATAGGAAAGAAATCTTAGTGTGGACTATTTCTAAAGAATGCAACTTCATTATTTTTAGACTTCAAATCAAATTAGTGGATCTCACAGAGCTTGCTTTAATGAATAGATAATAATTTGTTATTAGCACATTAGGCAATTAGGGCTTCTGAAACTTTTGAGAATGTATAAAAATAGCTTCAGTCTTTAAGTAATTTTAAGCATTCTTCCCATAATCTTATCTATGATATTGTATCATAATCTGGAAAGCTTATTTAAGAAAAGGAAAAAACCAGAGCAAAGATTCTGTTTAAATACTATATTAAAAATTCTGAATTAGAAGAGTAAAAACAAATGTGAGGTTTTGGCACGTAGAACAAATAAAAAATAAAATAAAAGAGCCCTGACCAGTGTGGCTCAGGTGGACATAATCCCACAAAGTGAAAGGTCGCCAGTTCAATTCCCAGTCAGGGCACATGCCTGGGTTGTGGGCCCGGTCCCTGGTTGGGGCATGTACCAGAGGCAACTGATCAATGTTTCTATCTCACGTTGATGTTTTACTCCTTCTCTTTCTCCTTCCTTTTCCCTCTCTCTAAAAAGAAATAAAATCTTTAAAAAAAATAAATGAATTGTGGTCTCAATAAGTAGAAAGAATTTAGAGAAAGAGACATATGTGATATTCTAAAAATTACATGAAGCACACAGAAAAAGCTGTCATTACTTACTGTCCTAAGATGTAACTATTATGTAAATACCTACTTTAAATGTCACTCCTTTGAAAGTCTGACCTTGGCTGATTAGGTATTTGACACTTTTGTTAGACTAACTTCCCTCCTGAATAACTGAACCAAACAGAGTTCTATTTACCCACTTAGAAATATGATTGTTTATTTAAGTTCTTATTCAAATTGGCCACTTCTATTTTCTCCTTACAAACAATGAAACATGTAAATAGTTAGACAAACAAAATCTCCTAAAGTTAAAGAAGTACACTAAGCTGCTGTCATTTTGATCCTCTAAATATTTACTTACTTCTTTTTTTTTAACCTGTGAGCTGTTTGGGCCCATGGCTTTGGCTCCAGATGTTCAAGGCAGCAAACATTTTCTCCTTTGCATTCAGTTCCTGAGAATGTACGTACACTGCACTCTTCCTTCTGTAGCAATGCTGCCATCGAAGCCTCAGAGACATACCGTGCACACACCTGCTCTGTGGTACTTCTCTTACCACCAGGTTCTAAGCCTCTTTGTCTTCCCCTCTACGCTCTAAAGAGCACAGCCAGCCCTAGAGAGACTATTCCCTTAAAGTCCCCCTCTCAGTAAGTGAATGATGATGAGTTGAATATTTTACCATCTGGCTTCTTATAAAAAGGATAAGCCTTTATTTCTTTGAATGTGGTAAAACCATTAAAACAAAACAAAAGGCTTAGATGCCTTTCATCATGTTTACATTCGATCATGAACACAGGAGATGAAAGTACTTGTGCTGGACCCTGCAGGTACAGAGGTGAAGGGACAGTGCCTTCCCAGACAAGCAAATAGGTGACTCTACTTGAGCTTGATAGGGACACAGAAGTCCTGGGGCAGGACGGCTGTGTGGATGAGGAGTTAGGCATCGTGACAGCCACGTATGGGCCAGGCCAAGATGAATTACTCAGGAAAATGACAGATGTACGTGAGTTTCTGCTTTGCTTTTTGGTATGGAGCTTAGTCTCTTTCTCTCTCTCTCCCCCATCCTCCCCCTTACTGTCTCTTTCTCCCCCTTCCTTTCTTCCTATCCCCCTCTGTCTGCTGTCTATCACAAACACATACATGCAAATGATACATTTAATTACATGTTCTTCAAAACAAAATCACTGGAAAGTTTGAACTGAATCCCTTAAAAAAAAAAAAAACACCTGATAATACCAGCCTGTAACCTTCATTTTATCTTTAATCCTCACCTAAGGGTATGTTTATTAATTTTAGAGAGAGAGGATGAGAGGGTGAGAGAGAGAACGTAAAACCTCAATGTGAGAAACATCGATTGGTTGCCTCCCATGTGTTCCCGACCGTGCAACCTTTGGGTTACAGGACAGCACTCCAGCCAACTGAGCCACCCGGCCGGGGAAGCCTATAACCTTTATCAAAATATATATTTAATATATAAATACATAACTTAAATAGAGTTTTTATATCTAATTTGTATATTTCTATTTAATTTCTATATTAAATGTAAATTTAAATTTATATATAAAATTTATATAAATATATAAGTTCAGCTATCGACTTAAATAAGCATCAAGTATTACATATTTGTTTAGGATAACTTTAGCAAAACTGAATACATCTGCCTTTATAAATGAAGGCATGTGAACAAGTAGACAAGTAACCTGTTGTCAGCCGAGGAGGTAAAAGCCAGCAAAACCGCAGAGGGAAAGGACTGGTGTGAGAGTGGAAGCAAGGGGCAGCCACAGGTAATTATGTCAGCCCTTCATTTCTTTCCATATTATTACAAATGCCAAATGTAACAACTTAAGTGTCATCTGTGTTTTGTGTTGGCTATTACGCTTGTCCCTCGATGAGCACAAAGAAAATCAATCATCAGCACTGGAGAATCAGTGCCTAACTGCACTATGAAACCTCATCTCACTACAAGAGTGTCCCCCACTATGCACTATCGTGGCACTGGCCTACTTTAAAAAAATTAAAATGACTATCACAATGATGAACATTTCATTGAACTAGATAAGCCAATTTGTCATTGACATATAACTGGTCTAAAGGACAATGAAAGTCCCTGGAAACACATTTTATTAACTATTAAGATGCAGTGACACGAGGGGCCCTGGATCCTGAGTGCCTATCCTGTGTGCAGGAACTCTGTCAGGGAATCGGTGCTGTTTGATCGAGGAAAGGAGGAGGGAAGCACTAAAATCCCGTAACTGAAGACATCCAAATGTCATCCACGGCATTATGAAACACTAAACGAGACACCTGCCTCACGTGTGCAATCTGAGAACCAAGCACAGTGCGATCGCTGTTTGGTGACAGATACTGGCAGTGATCTGCCATCTGTGCTAACACAGAGAAGCACTGGGTGGGGACGGTCTCCAAGTCTCGCCGCTTCCCCTGGCAGTGAATCACGAAACAAAACAGCTCTCAGGACACCAGAGTCTTTAAGCCTCACCCAAAGTAACAAACATCAAGGCGTTTTTTGAAGCAAAATTAAATGTTGATAATTTTAAATAATCCCCTTATTTAAGATAAAACTAAATTTTCTGTTCTGCATGATTGTTTCACATCTTTTTGTAATCAATCTACCTTTTTCCATGAAGGCACTGAACATTTCCCTCATTTTCTGAGTGTTCTTCAAGACAGGTGGATGCTGGTAACTATTTTGAAAACCATAAATTCCAAAGTCTTCATTTTCTTTTTACCCATGGACAGCAAATAGAATGAAAACTTCTAGTTGTTTTATTTTCCTTTCAAATCTAATATATGCTAAAATACATTTAAACTAAATGTCTATTTACTCATATAAGCAATTAAGCATGCTGTACAACATATTAGTCTGTTAATGGGTGATCAATTCATGCTAGTGGGACCAGAGTCCAAAAGAAAATTGAATGGGCAAATAATGATTAGTTTTCAAAAGAGTAGCAGCCGCTACTGTAACTAGAGACATTCATTCATGACCCCATTTGATCCTCCCCAAATTCTGCAAAGTAGGCATTAGATTTACATTTTAAACACTAGACTGGTGAAATCCAGTGAAGTTAAATGATGTGCCAATAACTATACATGTATTAGGTAAAGCCAGGATTTAATTCCACGGTTGCATTCTTTGTGCCAGATATCAGAGATGACCGTTTATGCTCATAATATAAGGTATTCAATATTCATGAGAACCTCAGAAATTTGATAACACTGTTTCCATTTTATAAATAAAAAAAACTGAGGTTCAGAGAGTTTACGAAACTTGCCCAAGGGTATATGACTTAAAAGGTATTAAACCACAGTTCAAAGACATAGTTGTGCTTTTTACTATCCTTTGAGTGAGTCCAGCTTTGAAAGAGCAGAGAAACCTAAAGATATTGAAATGGGAGGATCAACAAAATATTTTTTAAAGGTAAAATATCTTGAATATATTTACGGGACACAGGAAGACGATACTATAAAAATAGCTCCAAAGCACTGATGTAATAGTTAATGTAGAAAAGGAAAATCTAAGGATTATAAGATTAAAATCTTGGATTATAAGAAAAAAGTTATTTGGGAGCATAAAAGAACTTATTAAAAATGCACTAAAACTCCTGTAGTAAGGACATGGCAGTAAGATGACGTGATGCGTCTGTCTAGCATCCTAGCTCCCTATCATCTGGACCAAAACCCTTTCCCTCCAGCAGCACCGTCCCACTGTTCAGGAGGAGCCGATCCAGCACACCAGCCACTCTCGAGAGCAACTCAGGACCTGGGCCAGCTGATGAGAACACCCTGGCTTCCTGGCCTTCACAATTGATTCAGGGATGGCAGGTTTCCAAGACAGGCTGATCAGAATCCTCCATGGACTTTTTCTTTTCCATGTAGGAGCTATAGCAAAAGATGGTCCCTTTTAAATGAAGTTATAAAATTGAAAGGCTATATATAGGCCAGGCCAGGTAGCAGCCATGGTGCCTGCTTTGTGGATGATCCACATAACTAAGGCAAGAACATGTAAAACCAGAGATAAAGCAACACAGATTACTGATGACATAATATGAAGTCTGGAATCCAACCACACCAAAGTCACCTCTGCCCTGGACTTCCCCGCTAGGCGAGCCAATAAATTTCCTTTGTAATTTAAGGTACTTTGAGCTAAGGTTGCATCACAGTACCAGAGAGAGAGTCCTGAATTACATAATGTCACAAACACTTTTACTTATAAAAACACTGGGAAGCCTCTACCTCGTCACCTTGGACTCTGTGGGATCATTATTTTCAAAAAACTAAGGAGCAGCTCTGCTTCTCATTTCTTAAGTCTATTGGTCCTAAAGTTGACTTTCTGGGAGATGCATTAAAGAATTCATAATTTTTAAACCTTATTTTATTTTGAAATAAAACACACAAATATATTTTGATTTCTCTTACATGTGGAATATAAAGAACAAAATAAACAGAACAGAAACAGACTCACAGAGACAGAGAACAGACTGACAGTCTCCAGAAGGGAGGGGCTGGGGGCTGAGCAGAAGGGTACAGACTGGCAGTTACAAAAGGGTCACGAGATGTGAAATACAGCACAGGGATTTTTTTTTTGCTTTGAACGATTTTTCATTTTGCATTTCATATATTAGCCAGTTTCATATTCTCACAGGAGCAGTATTTAAAATAGCCACTTCATCTCCCAGGTCTGAAAACAGCTAGAACATTCTTCTCCAACTGTAAATGATAAGTTTCTTGTTATGTCATCAATAGATATAACAACATATATTTGATAAACACTTAATTCTTCCACTGTTTAAACTGTGACAAGCTACAGTTCTTCAAAGCCTCTGGAAATGTCCAAACAGGAAGGTAATTATTTCCTAAAACTACTTAGGCATGATAAAACTTAAAAGTTCTAAAATTTTGGTTTTGAACATCCTTTCGGTTTTGGTCTTTCCTCCCCCTTTGGCCGTTAAGGTAAAATATAAATGACCACGGGGAGGAAAAGGCAGCATCTCCAAAGCAGCAGCCTCTGACAGTGATTAATGTGGAGCTGCCAGAGGAAGTCTGGCAGCGAAAAGAAGCAATAGCTTATGTAACTGATAAAAAATTAGTAAGACCCTAATAATGTATCTTCCTAGAACCTGAGATAGTGTATTTGATGAATTGTTTAAGCTAGACTGTATTCTCCTACCTATTTGAACCATGTAGGCAAAAATACAGAAGAAAAAAATTATAGTTAACTTTTCTTATTCAGATTGGTTACTGGGGTGGGTTGGTTAGTTATTGGAATATGCTGATAAAGAGCAATACTGCAAATTCTGTCAATTAAAAATTACAGTATGTTTTTCATTAACACTATGCTGAATATCAATTCATCTGTCCTCAAGATTCTGAAGGCATTTCTGTATTTCCAGTTATTTTATAAGCCCTGGAAACAACTAAATAATTCTAAATATTAATGCAGAAAGTGTAAGAGCCTAGATTGAATTTCTATGTATCTTGTAACATACATTAAAAGTAATTTTGTTGAAAATGTTTACAATGGCCAATTTGCCATATGACTCTTATGATGAGAGGTGATAATGTAGAAAAAATTCTGGGTATTTGAATTTTCTGATTATTTGATTGTCTGTCTGCCTGTCTCTTTTTTCAGGGAAAGGTGTTTCCAAACAAATATGAACTTATAAGTAACTAACTCTCTGGTAAATCTTAGAACAGATTTCTCAGAGAGTTACGCCTCTGAATGAATTTTGATCCTATTTGTTATAATGTGTTTACGAGGACCACAGGTCAACACCAAACTGGGATATGCTCAAAGATCGCTTTGTGAGGACAACGCTCACCACGCACAGCCTGAACACGCTGTCAGCAGAGTGACTGTCCAGGCCCCTTATGGAACAATGGGGGTCTGAGCCTTGGTGAGCACGTCCACGTCACTGCGCAGTCTCCAGCCCCTGTCATGGGACCTAAGTATTCTACATATGGGGTGGGTTCAGTTGTAGAGAACTTGTGGTCACAAACTGCTTGATTATCACAGGGCTATTATCACAGCCCAAGAGGACAGGCTATGGAGATATCAAAGAGAGGGATGACAGGCAAGAAGACTAACAGCAGGTGATAATGCAACCAAGAAATCAAACTCAAAGTTGAATAAGGTGAATAATCACCAGTGTATATCATTATTATCATTAGAACCAAGTTATCAGAACCAGGACCATAATATTACTAGCCTGTCTCCATTTGCAGAATGTAAACCTAAAAGAAATGCTCTATTTGCTGTACCTCTCTGCTGCATTTGACATTATACATTGCTTCCTCCCAGCTGAAAATACAGAAATTCTTGAAGGGTTCCTCTTCCTCATCAGCCCTTTAAATATCTAGCATCTCTGAGCTCTATCCTGTTCTTCTTACTTTATTTACTCTTCTTAGATGACCTGATTCACTTTCACAACTTTGGCTTTGATTTTTTCCATCAGCATCAGTCTCCAATATCCAACTGGTTGCTGGACAGCTTCACGCAGAAATCCCCCCAAAGAGCACACACTCAAGGAATTCAAAACAAAGTTCACCATCCACTCCTAACCCTTCTTCCTCATTCAGTCTCAATGGATGCATCTTTTCCTATCTCAGCTCAAAATGCCACAATTCACTCAGTCACCAAAGCTAGAAAACTAGGCACGTTACCTTTGACCCTTCTTTGTCATAATTAATATCCAAAATAATTTTAGGACTGTATAAATGTAACTACTCCTTAACTGTTAAGGAGTTGAAATTACATTGGGTCCTTTGAAGGCCATCAAGAGGCTAATGTGGCTGCCGGGTAAAATGAGTCTGACACCCCTGCTTTAGAATGAAGCCCACCTTTCTTAACATTATTACAAAGTCTTCCTAATTTGGTCCCTTGCCCACCTGACCACTATTACCTCATACCTCTCCCTCCATATGATTCCTCTACCAACTGCATAGAAACTGTAATTCCACTTTGTTCCCTTTACAGGTTGTACTCTTCTGTGTTTCCATATGTTTGTTCATTTTGTTCCTACTGTCTAACAATCTCTACTTCCTTCCTTTCCTGTCTCACCTCCCCTACCCTGAATTATTTATGTCTCAGCAAAGCTACCACTTCCTCCAGAAAGCCTTTCCTGAAAGTTCTGGGTTGGGTAATCCTTCCATCATTCTCTTACTTTGTGTATCGCTTTCACTTAGCACGAGGTATGTTCTCTGTAAATTCTTTAATAAACTTAAGAAAAATCAATAAAGACATAAGAATAAAAATAGTAAAGTATGTGCCTCTATTCTCTGTGCCGCATTCTGGCCCCCAGGCCTTTGGGAACACGAGTCATAAATTATTCATATGTGTAATCCCACCTTCTAGCCCAGAACTGACAACAGATGCTCAAGAAATGTTCTGTTACTTCGAAGTGACTGAGAAGAAAGAGAGTACACAAAAATAAACCACAAAAAAGGCAAAACACCTCCCTGTCACTTCCCTTCACAATGGGCCCAGTGCGGCTCCTATCTGGGCGGTTACATTGACATTTTCGGTTTTGGAGGGTTCTAGTTAAAAATAACTCCAAATAAGCAATTTATTGCCTTCTTGACTACAGAATTAATTCTGCTGAGGAACTGTCCTGTTCTTGACTTCAGATCTCTTGTTTTATCACCAAAGGTACATTTTTTAGAAGATATGCCATGTGCAATCTCCATCAGTTAAATGAAAAATAAGGAGGGAGGACAGAACCAAGTAGAAATGAAATAAACTTGGCAGCACCCTGCCATTTATCACATGGAAGTTACTTACATGCAACAGCAACACAGCAGCAAGAAAAGACTGCCCCTGGCAGTACCCGATGTCTTCGTCGTAGACAGAGTAGGCCTAGAGGGAAGGTGGGGAGAGAGGATCTCGTCAGCATCCACAGACTTTCATCAGGTGCCAGCTCCCGTCGGGCTGCCGCCTGCTCTTATTTGGGGGCTGCCCCCACAATTGCACTGGTCCTTCAACTTGAACATGTGGGTCATGAGCACAGCAGGTCCCCCAAAGAGGCAGCATCTTTCCTAAAGCAATTTTAGATGCCCCATTATCCCCAGGTTCACATATTCAGAATTTGTGATAAAGAGATGCTTAAAGAGCACCTAAGTTAGTTTTAAAACATCCATTGTGGTTTGCTGTCAGGCAAATGAAATCATAGGAGGCAGGAGCTGAGGGTGGAAGAAGGTGGGAAGGTGAGCTGATGTGCGTTCTAATGCACCTTATGGGGGAAATCTGAATGCTGCTGAACAAGTAGTGAGGACTCCCTAATCTAACAGACAAAATAACCACCTTCTATAACCTCTAGATGTTCTCAAACACCTCCTAAACACTACTCTCCCACTTTCCAGAGTGCTAACAAGTAAAAATGACCCCTCCCATCTACACCATCAGGGCAAAGCAGAAACCATTAGTGTTGCCAGCATGTGCAGAACGGCTGAGAGAGCTGCACACCACATAAGCACCCACCAACATGGGTGCTCTGGATTCACCATCTTTAACAGCATTCTATCCAGGCCACAGGTACGGAGCCAAAGAGGCCCATTCATGGAAAATCCAGCACTCCTGGGAACAGCTATCATACCATGTAACTGAGCATTTGCCTCACTCTTCAGAGGATAGGAAATAAGGTTGTATACTTAATATACACTAACTAGTACTTCGAAGAGCTGAGAGTATAATTTTTCAAGATATCCATCCTAAGTTTTAAGGAGCTGACTCAGCACAGTAGGCGTGGAGTGCTGATCAAAGAGTACAGAAGAGGTATTAGTAAGCTTTTCCTGTTAAGTGTCCAGAGAGGAAATATTTTTGGCTTTGAGAGACACTAATATATCTGATGCATATTGTTTTTGTTTTGTTTTTTTTAAACAACCCTTTAAAATATAAAAACCATTTGCAGCTCAAGGGTGGTACCAGAGCAGGAAGCATGGGACAGAGTTGCTGACTATTGGGGCGTTCCCACGCGCGTTTCTAAAGATAATCACCCCAGTCGTGCTGGCTGGGTCCTGGACATGCACCCCATTCACGTGCAAGGCCTTGTCTTAGTGGGGGGACTTCACCTGATGTGCAAGTATGAAAACTGTCTCCCCGCAGGGTGACAGCTGAGAGATCCTCAGGCAGGGCTGCCAAGTGAGCCAGCCCCCAAACACCAGAGAAGTCAGAGTACAGGGTCAGGAACTCTGTCTTACCTAAAGTTTGTGTCCAATGAGATGCACACACTTTAACTGCATGATTCTTTGAGCTGGGTCATTTACATAGCCCATCCTTATGGAATATTTCTATCCTTCCAGAACCTCCCCCGACGCCTCTCTGAAGTCAAACCCAGGCATGCCGTGGTCTGACTTTATCACAATGTGTTGTTAGCTTTGCATTTTCAAAGAATTTCATATAAATGGAACCACGGTGCTATAATATACACTCTTTTGTGCCTAGCTCCTTTTACTCAGCATAACGTTTCTGAAATTCTGCCGTGCTGGTGCCTGGATCAGCAGTCCATTCCTGCTTTTTAATTGCCAAGTAGTACTCCACTACCCAAACATACCACAGTTTGTGTATCCATGCTCCTGCTGATGAGCATTTGGGGTTTCTTCCCCCAGTTTTTGGTTAGTATGAATAAAGTCGCTATGCATACACAAAGTTTTTTGTGGGTATAGGTTTTTCTTTTTCTTAGGTAAATAACTAGGAGTGGAGGTTCAAGGTTCAAATGCTGAGTGAATGTTTAACTTGCTAAGAAATGCAAACTGTTGTTTCAGAGAACATGCACAATTATTATACCCACACCAGCAAAGGATGAGCACTCGGTGCCTCACATCCTTGTTGAGACTTGGTATTGCCGGTCCTTGGTGGGTACTGCCAGGCCCTTGGTTGATATTGCTGGTCCCTGTGGTTTTGACTTGCATTCTCCTAACAGTTAATGACACAGAGCCCATTATCACGTGCTTTTAGGCAATTGATATATATTCTTTTGTCACCATCTCAAGTTCTTGCTCACTTGTTTGATTATGTTGTTCATGTTATTATTATTGATTCCTAGGATTTCTTCATACATTCAGTTTACAAGTCTATTGTCAGATTCTATTGCCAGTATTTCTCCCAGTCTGTGCCCTGCCTTCTCCTCTTCTTAATGGTATCTTTTGAAGTATCTTGTTCTCTTTTAACCTTCTTCTGCTAATGATGATATTATCACACTCTCTTCTACTGAGAGAGAAATTAGATCATGGAATCATTACCTAATGAATACGAAAGGAGCTTTTCTTCCATTATCTTCAGCTGCCAGAGCTCTACTGAATTTTTAAGACTGAAAGAGGGATTAGCATTCTTTTACTTTAAAAATTTTCTTTGATTTATACAGTGAGGTTCCCGATTGCATCACTTGTGCTTTACTCTAGAGCTCGTGTGTGTGTGTGTGTGTGTGTGTGTGTGTGTGTGTGTGTGTGTGTAAGGGGCTGGAGGAAGGACTGCAGGCAGAGAGACAGAGAAGGAGCACAAAGCTGCAGGAGGAGGGAGAAGGCTCTGACACTGTCCCCACTGCCTGTAGCCTTCCTGGTGTGCTCTGTCACTGCCGCTTCCACAAACAGGGAACTCTGGGAGTTGCTGATGGCAGAGCAGGCTACATGACCGATAGTGAGCACTTCCCCTACCCCAGGAAACTCTGGATCTCCAAAAGCCAATCATTCTTCACAACCCTGACACCACTTGGACAAATGTTGGATTCATCATTACATAAAGGTCAGGCACCAGTGGTGGGCACCACATGGAACGGCTAAAACTTGTGTATAAAACTGTAGTCCTCTGGCTTAAAAAACAGAAGACAGATTGGGGCGACCATAACAGCTAGGAAGCAAGAGTGGAAATTCTGGAAAAAAGAGTAAAGTTAGAGAAGCCCTTACTATTCTTACTGTAAAGTTACAGAATTCAAGGCACTGCAAAACTGGTATAAGGATAGACAAATAATCAACAGAACAAAATAAAGTGAGAATTCATGAGTACACTTGAAAATGATAAATAAATGGTAAGTCAGAAGAGAAATGGGATATTTACATAATTACAAATGATGTCACAAAATAATTATAAGAGACAAAGAGTAACTTCATTGTGCAGAAGGCTGGTCAACAATATCTTATTTACTTATCAGAGTGATTATCATTAATAATGGGAAAACCACAGCAGAGTGCTACCTGTGAGAAAGAAGTAAGAGCAGGTCACTTCTGTTATTCCTGCCGTGGATATGTAACCTGAATGCAACCACAGGGAAACTGCAGACAAACCTAAATGGAGGGCCAGTCTAAAAAAATGCCTGGCCTGTCATCTTCTAAAGTACTGAGGTCAAGAAAGTGGAGGGAGGAGCAAGACACTGTTGCAGACAGAAGGCAGTCAAGGAGACCCAACTGTGTGATTGTGAACTAGACGTTTCTTCTACTAAGGGCATTGTCTGGACCACTGGTCTAACGCTGAGGCAGAAGCAATATATCAATGCTGCAGTCCTGATTTCAATGCTGTATCACAGTGGCGCAGGAGAATGCTGCTGCTTGTTAGAAAACACCTAGAAGTATTTGGAGGCCCCATGATGGCAAGTCACTCTAGGACAGTAGAAGAAAACAAAATTCTGTATTTGCAACTTCCCTGCAAGTTTGAGATTATTTAAAAATATATAGAAATGTGGAAATACACACATATAAAAAATTTGACAGAATCATTTTGTCACCTGATTCTAATAATAGAAAATTGGGACTCAAAAAAGGTTACTAAGCTTGTCCTATTTGCTGGTTAAGTTTGTGCTATACGCTGGTAAAAAGCAGAGTATCAACATAAGCTGCAAAAATAGATTCACTGACATGAAATAATCTGAATACTGGTGATGAAAACACAGAGGGCTAGCTGTACTCATAGACAGTCACTCACAAAGTAATCTTCTTATTTAACGCAGCTGGCGAACTTCCTAGAGGTAACTTTCCTTTTATATAATCCTTCAAAAAAAGGCCCTTGGCAACAATTTAAAACGGAACTAATATACTCAGGTTTTTTTTTTTAAAGGAAATGTAAAACAATTAGCCTACCATAACCTTAAAAAATTTAATGTCTCTATTACAAGTAAACTACTGTGTGATTATGGTAAGTTAGTCAGTGTTTCTTTTACATTCTTGGACTTTTGGTTTAAAAAAAATCTGTCAAGGCCATCCTAAACGAAGTCTAAGATAAAGCAACAGTGCTGCTCTTAGGGAGATTATCCTGAATCATCTCAATGAGTAAGATTACTTCCCAGAAGAAGAAAATAATAGACATGGAGAGCTCCTTCAGAGTTTCTATATGTGAAACTTCCATCTAAAACATATATCAGTACGACCACCTTGGAGATGCGCCTCCCAGCTCTCCACCATGGGAATGTGACCAACCGGGAGTCCCCACTGCTGTGGCCTGAAACCCACCCTCACATCTGTACCAGGGCAACACTTCCCACGCGCTGCTGCCCCCAGTGGTCAGGCACAGCAAGAACACACAGACAGGCGGGCCCTCTTCTGGCAGCCGTGGACCTCACAGGAAACTGAAGCAGAGGACCCCCAGCTGGCCTCACCAGGCTTTCCTCAGAAGGACCTCCAGGCTGAGACCTTTCCATCCAACTTTCCTCCCTCTTCTTCCCTAGGGGTCAGACTTTCCCAGGCTTTCCCAGGCTCCTTCCCATTTTCTCTTTTAGGCGTTTCCCCTAATTTATTTCATACATCTCGAATCCTGTCCCGGTGACAAGCTTCGTAGAGAACCTGGACTAACACAGTCAGTTTCATCGGGTCAAGACCACCCTGTCGTTAATGATATTGACGCTGTGTAACTAGCACTGCTCTCTGATCTCTCAGAAACAAAGGAAAAAGTCAGAGGGAGCTTCTTCCCTCCAAGACTGAACATACTGCAAAAAAGACAGAAATGAATCTCATCAGAGAACATGCAGAACTGGAGTCCACCATAATACTCTACATTTTAGAAAGTATTTTTAATCTGTAACGCACTGTGGGAAGAAGTGGGTAAGACAAGCTTCACAAGGGAAGTGGGCAACCGAGATCTGGACAGATGGGAAGGAGGAGGAAAGAGATTCAGATTCGCACCCTTCCCAGGTCTCTGAAAGATGCAGGAAGAGGTCTGGATAAGGAGGAGGCTTCAAAGTTATGAAGACATTGCCAACTGCATCATAATTAGTCAACAGGAAATAAGTCCCCTAAAGTCCGTAACTAATCCACTGAGAAATCACTGAGAGTGGATTGTTTAAGACATGGATGGCACTGGAATCCAGGAAAGAAACAGGTCTCTGCGTGGTGAAAAACCCCCAGTGCGGAGGCACCAGGGGCAGCATTTGATTTGAAGGTTCCTTGTGTTATATCTTTGCAGGCTGGTTTTATTCTTCCTTTTCTCTCTACTTTGAACAGTAAGCTAACTTCTCTTCCTCAGAGTAATGTTGTTTTCTAAAAAGAGCTGCTATAATCAAACCCTGAGAGTAAACGCGAATCCCTGAATTCTGATTTTAAACATGTCTGTCATCCTCATAATCGCACCCTTTCTCTTCTGTATTCTTGTCATGGTGTGATGGCTTCAATTAGCCTTTCTGTTGAAAGACTACAGGCTCCACAGAAAATACAAAGCTATTTCAGGAAAAGCTTAAGAGAACTGAGCACATGAAGAAAATTTTAAATTCTCCTCACTCTCAAAAGCATGACAAATCAGTGATTCTCCTCCCAGGACTTTAGCTACACGAACCTGACCTTTTCACTGTTAAGGTTTCAGAAGAAAAATTCATCTTTAAAATATCATATCTTTTTAGTTGAGCTCTGACTCAGAAAGCCTATCCTCTTAATAATGTGTATTATAGGAGATCACAAAACTAAAACCCAAAACTACTCCCTCATGGATGACTTTAATGATACCAACAAAAATACAATGTTTTTGAGATACTGTATGCCAAAACTAAGCATGAAGTTCACACCCACACACACACGCTGTGAAGCTTATTTATATGGGTGTGTGTATGTGTGAGCGTGCATTCGCTGTTTTCAATGGCGATAAACATTGTCCTTGGCAATGAAGCAGAATTAGACAATTCTTCTAACATGGAAAATGTGAAATGAGTGATTTAAAGGGGGGGATAAAACTATGTAAAACTCTCACTCTGAAAGATTAAGATATATCAGTATGCTAATCTGGTACTCCCGTTATCCCACAATAAACTAAAAGATCAGTAAAAAATTGCCTGCTCCCCTAGAAAATCTGAAATTATTAACCACCTACTTGTCTACCAGGAAGTTTGAGGGGAACACTGAAAATCTGATAGCTCCTATTTCTTCATGGGAGCTAAATTATGTCTCAAAGAAGTGGAAATTTGGGGGGAAATGGCCCACAAGAATGCTAAGAATAAGTAAGCAGAGATTTTAGTAGTCTCACAGCATCAGGGACACAAACTGAAGGGTGGGACCCACAAAGGAGAAAGGTCACTAGTAAATGCCTCAGGCTCTTAGTAGAGACCCTGGAAAGGCCTTGCCCTCCACACCAGAAAAGGTCAAACCTGGGTCAAAGGGACCCCCTACACACCCCTACCTACCACCAGGGAAACTCTGAATCTCCTCTGGAGTAAACATCATCCAAAGCTTTGTAATTCTTCAGATGCAAGGTCCAGAACTCTCTTAAAAACAACCAACTGCAGAAAAAACCATGAGCAAGTAGATAAAAACTAAAACATAAGAGACAAGAATATATGGATGCGTGATTAGATACTACACTTTAAATAAAATAATAAAAATAAGAGCAGATATCAATGAAATAGAAAACATATAAGAAATAAAATCAACAAAGCCAAAAGTTGCCTCTTTGAAAAACTAGTAAATTTGATATAATATCAATTCTTTGAAATACCAATCAAAATCCTCAAAAGGCATTTTTTCCCCCAAACTTCCAAGCTGATTCTAAAACATGGAACTACAAAGGGCCAAGATGGTAAAAACAACTTTGAAGCAGAACAAAGCTGCAGGCCCAAGAACACACATGGTGACAAGACTTATGAAGTTACTATAATCATAACACTGTGGGACTGGCGCAAAGACAGACAAGCAGATCAACGGAGCAGAACGGTCCAGCCAGGGAAACAGGCTTTCGAAGAGGCAGAGGCGCTCCCATGTTTACTGTGCTGTTACTCACAACAGCCAAGACATGGAGACAACCTGAGTGCCCGGCAGTGGATAGACGGGTAAGAATCGTGGTGTGCACACACAACCACTCACTCAGTCAGAAAGGAGGATACCTTGCCATTTGAGACAATGTGGATGGAACTTGAGCACATTGTGCTAAGCGAGATAAGTCAGATAGAGAACAAATATTGTATGATATCATTTATATGTAGAATTTTAAGAAGTCAATTTATTTAAAAAAAACACCACTACCCAAGTGTAAAATGGCATTCACCAGGGCACAGGGGTGGGGAGATCAAGATCAATATTCATTAAGGGTACAAATATGAAATGAGTAAAATAAGCCACATAGAGCTAATGCACAGTATAAGAAATATAAACAATACTCTATTCTGGTCATAAAACTTGCTAATAAGAGACAAAAGCTTAATTACTCCAACACTAGAAAGATGATTATGTGATGTGATAGGGGCCCTAAATACTTCTTCGACAGCAAACATATTACAGTACATAAATGTATCAAATTAGCATGTTGTACACCTTAATTATACAGTGCTTTATGTCAAATATAGTCAGTAAAAAAAGAAAAAATCCAGAATTTTAAAAAAAGGAACAGCCCAGATACAAACCCACACATACATGGATCTGACTTACAACAAGGACGCTGTGGCAACACAACAGGGGAAAGGATGATTGTCTTAAAGTAACATTGGGTCAGTTAGAGACACGTAAGGGGGCGAAATGAACCTTGACTTCTACCTCATCCCAAAGCCAGCTGCACCTGGACCATAATCCCCAGTGTAAAAAACAAAAAAATAAAATGTTTACATTACATCAGGGAAAACTTTCATGACTTTGGGCTAGGCAAATATTTCTTTCTTTTTTTTTTTTAATTTTAAAATCAGTTTATCATTTTATACACATACACATGCACAAAACTTCCAGGGAATTTCAGTAGGGCTATATTAATCTGAAGTTCCATTGGGGGAGAACTGACACCTTAACACTACTGAGTTTGTGATCTATAAACATGGTTTATCGCTCCATTTATTTAAGTCTGCTTTAATTTCCTTAAGCAATGTATTGTAATTTTCAGTGATAAGTCTTTCACATCTTTTTTGAGATTTATCCCTAAGTATTCATATCCTTTGATACTATTGTAAATGGTATTGTTTTAAATTTTAATTTATGATCATACCTTTCTTCAGTTTAATGTATTTTTTAATTTAAATTATTTTATTGTTGTTCAATTACAGTTGTATTTTCTCCCCACTCCTCCCCCCACCCCCTCCAAACCCACCTCCCTCCCTTGCTTCCACCCTCCCCCTTAGTTTTGTCCCTGTGTCCTGTATAGTAGTTCCTGAAAACCCTTCTCCCCACAGTACCGTTCCCCCCTGCTATTGTTATATTGTTCTTAATTTCAGTGACTCTGGTTATATTTTGTTTGTTTTTTTCTTTTGATGATTATCTTCCAGTTAAAGGTGAGATCATACGGAATTTGCCCCTCACCACCTGGCTTATTTCACTTAGCATAATGCTCTCCAGTTCCATCCATGCTGTTGCAAAGGATATAAGCTCCTTCTTTCTCTCTGCTGCATAGAATTCCATTGTGCAAATCTACCATAGTTTTTGATCCACTCATTGGCTGATGGGCACTTAGGTTGCTTCCAGCACTTGGCTATTATAAATTGTGTTGCTGTGAACATTGGGGTGCATAAGTTCTTTTGGATTGGTGTTCAGGGCTCTGAAGATATTATCCCAGCAATGGAATTGCTGGGTCAAAAGGCAGTTCCACTTTTAGTTTTCTGAGGAAATTCCATACTGTTTTCCATAGTGGCTATACCAGTCTGCAATCCCACCAACAGTACATTAGGGTTCCCTTTTCTCCGCATCCTCTCCAACATTTGTTTGTAGATTTGTTTATGATGGCCATTCTCACTGGTGTGAGGTGATATCTCATTGTGGTTTTAATTTGCATCTCTCTGATGGCTAGCGATGCTAAGGGCTAGGCAAATATTCCTTAAACAGGACACAAAAACTCTAACCATAAAAAAAGGATTAATAAAGAGGGCCTCACTTTTTTAATGGCTTCTGTTCATCAAACGAGACCATTATAGGGTGAAAAAGCAAGCCGTAGAGAAGGTATTTGCAATACTTATATCTAAAAACGGACTCATACCTGAGATACAGAAAAAAATCTCCTACAAAACAATAGTAAGAGAAAGCCCAATTGTAAAAATAAGCAAAAGACAAACAGGCTTCTCACAGTAGAGGATATCCCAATGGGCAAAATGTACATGACAAGGTGCTCCTCCTCAGTAACTGCAGGGGAATGCACCTGAAACCACAAGGAAATGCCATGACACACCCACCAAAACAGTGAAATTTAAAAGTTTACCATGTGTTGGTGAAAACAGAGAGCAACTGGAGTCCGATACACTGCTGGCAGAAACATAAATGGTAAGACTGAAAACCTGTTTGGCAGTATCGACCGAGGGTGGATGTGTCCATACCCTTTGACCCGGAAACTCCAGTCCTAGCGTATGGCCAATGGAAATGCATCCTTACATGTACCAAAACACTATTAACACAAAAGTGGGCATGCCAGCATTATTTATAACTAACGACAACCCAAATGCCCACCAAGAACAGAAATGTATACTATGTTATAACATAGTCACACCACAGAATATTATGTAGTGGTGAAAACAATATATCACTGCCATATATGACAAAATAGATAAATCTCATGGAGAGTGGCAACAAGAGTAACCACGTACTTCATATTGTGTGAGTCAATTATTTTAATTCAAAAAGAGGCAATCCTATTGCATGGTAACAGAATGGGGACCTTTGGGGAAGGTAATTGCTGGCAAGGGAAATAAAGGGAGGCTTCTGGAATGCTAGTAAAATTCTCTGTCCTATAGTAATTACACAGAAGTGTTCAGTTGGCAAAATTCACTGTTATACCCTCAACATTTGTGCACTTTGCTATATTTATAGTAAATGTTATATTTATTAAAGTTTTTTTTAATAGTAGCAGTGAGATCTGAGGTGATATTAAGAAAACTGTTCTTTATAGAATTGAAGGCCTAACATGGGTGGACCCTGAAGGTGTTATGCTAAATGAAATAATGAAATCTAAAACTGAAACAGAACATAAAACCACCCACGACATCAAACTCACAGAAAAAGAGATCATGTTTGTGGTCACCAGAGGCAGGGGCAGGGAGCGCATGGGAGGAAGGTGGGCAACACACACAGACCTCCAGTCCTAAGATGCCTAAGTATCAGAGGTGCAAAGTGCCCCAGCGTGGTGATAACAGCGCTGTATGATACACAGGAAAGTTGTTACGAGAGGAGATCCTAAGAAGTTAACTAGAAGTAAATGACTAAACACACTCCGCTTCCTGTGTGCCTGAAACACACACCCAAACCCAATGATGGAAAGCCAGGGGAAGTCTTCAAAGTCACATCACATTCCTTTACAGTCCCAGCAATAAGAGACAGCTAAAACCAGACATAGGAATGCATCTGCTGTGTTTATGAAATTTGTTAAAACAACATTTAGAATCACAGCAAACTGAAACTGGAATAATCTTATCAGACACCCATACTCTTAATGAGGAGGAAATCTGAAAAGTGGTGTCCCCAAATCTTAGATCTTCTTAGGGGAAGAATCAAAACCGAAACAGATCTCCCAACGCTCCATCCTTTAAACTATGCCAACCTGTCTCTTGGGGTATGGTAGCGTATATTTTTTTTTTCTTTCAAGGACACTATTTTAAAATATGTTGTGAAAGGCAGGAGGTAGGGGAGTCCACACCTTTTCAAAATCCTACCCATTCTACTATTGTACTTTCAGTTCAACCTCTACACGCACATTTATGACAGCAGAAGAATCTGTGAGCCGTTTCCATTTCCTCCTCCTGTGAAAATGGTATTAAAAAGTAAAAGCTGAAGTTGATGGGTCCAATAAAATGTGACAGCAAGTTCCTAGCAGTGTACCCTCTACCCTGACGTTCCGGTCACTTCTCATGTCACCAGAGCCACAAAAAGCTTCAACTGCAAAGTCAGACTCTTGTATCCTTGAACTGGAGTTGATTTCAACACTCACTGTAATTGAAATTCTCTCTTTTCTAAAGACTTGATTTATTTTTAAAGAGAGGGGAAAGGAGGGAGAAAGAGAGGGGGAGAAACGTTGATGTGAGAGAGAAACATGGATCCATTGCTTCTCGCATACCCCGAACCTGGGACTTGGCCTGCAACCCAAGCTCATGCCCTGCCTGGGAAATGAACCAGTGACTTATCAGTTTGCAGTGCGATGCCCAATCCGCAGAGCCATTCCAGTCAGGGCTGTAATTGATACTCTCTTAATTTCTGTTTCAATTTAAGAGCAGAGAATATTGTACTTCTAACATAAGCCCCACAGATAAGGAGTTGTTCAAAACAAGTGAGGCAGTGTGAAAATACTCTGTAAATGTGAGATTATTATACGGCACATGTAGGTTCTGTATTAATAAAAGGTCCATTAAGTGTGTTGATGGTGTGAATTCTTAGTGATGATTCATTAGATGCTAATCCTTTATAATCAGGAGCAAGAAAAGGATGTCTACTCTTACTACTTCATTTTAACACTATTTTGGAGGTTCTGGCCAGTGTGGTAAGACAAGAAAAAGAATAAGAAAAAATGGTAAAGGAGCAGCAAAACAGTCCTTATTTACAGATTATATTATAAAGTAGCTGATTTAAGATGAGCTGATTTAAGATGAGGGTATTATTAATTTATTCACTTTGTACATGGTATCCAGAATGGAAACTCAAAGCTATATTGGTGACTGTGTGAGGTATGATACTGAATATTATTCCAGAAACTACAATGACAGAACAGTAGACCACACGCACTGGCCTTAAAGTCACACCCAATAGCTTTTGGGGACAATGGGTGGTCACAAAATGAAAGACTCTGGTTCTAATTGAATACAAAAAGCAAAGTCTAGAGGATGCACACACCTGAGAATAATATTCAATTCTGAAATTTAAAAAGTCCTATGGTAGCTACATCACAAACTGTCATGAGGATTCAATAAATATTTAAAGTTTGAAAAACATAAAAAATAAAAAAAATACTCCTAAGTATGATGTACAATCTGTGAGTTACCACCGCCACTGAGGTTCTCCGTATGAGCAGTTAGCTACTAAATCACAGTAGATCAAAAGGAGGAAAAATTGTCAATTATAAACCAAGTGATCCACATGTAGGGCCCTAGCAAATTTTGGTTTCTCCAACATTTTCTGATATATTTATCTCTGCTTGGCCCCATTACCAAAGACTGTTGTAAACTTATGTTGAGGTAATTCATATTTTAGTACCATATTATAAGCCTTAACAATTTGTGTTTACTATCTTGAATTTTAAAATGTTTTTAATATGATTCTTTTGTTTCCTGCAATTTTTACAAAATTTAGTATAATTAGTTCAGCAATTCAGCCTCTTAGAGCTACATTTTCATAATATTCTTTACTCAGACCTTTAAAACTGTCTAATTGTGTTGCAAAATACACACTGATAATCTAAAATGGCTACAAGAGCTGTGTGAATTACTAATGAATATTTTCCAATGAATATTTTCTAACGAATTCAAGGTTGGATTATTAACCTGCAATTTCATTTTTATTTTACTTTTTAACCTGCAATTTTACATGCAAGGAGTAGCAAGTACTTAAATGTACCAACTATTTAACTTTCATCTTGGTGTTTAGTAATGCTTCAGGTATTTCCCTCTCTAAATATTACATAACGAGGCAAACACTGGTTTTACTACAATGGAGCAAACCTAAGTCACAGGCTGCAGGCACACAGAACCACCCTGTTTGGTTACATGAAAAAGTACAAAGCATCGGTCAGACAGAAACTGAGGGAAAAGTCACAGACTGGCTGAAAACACCCTCAATGCCAGGAGAAAAGTGTTCCATGTCCCATAAACCAGACTCTGTTAAATAAACTGAGAAACTACATAAAGTTTGATATCGTCCTTACACAAGCCAGAAGCTAATTAGTCTGTAGAATTTTAAAACTGGTAGAAAATTTTTTAATAATTACTTTTTCCTGTTATAAGCATATAATGAATATATATTTTTAAAGATTTTAATTATTTATTTTTAGGGAGAGGGGAAGGGAGAGAAACATCAATGTATGGTTGCCTCTCACTTGCCCCCTACTATGGACCTGGTCCACAACCCAGGCATGTGCCCTAAATGCGAACTGAACTGGTGACCCTTTGGTTCATAAGCTGGTGCATAGTCTGCTAAACCACACCAACTAGGGCGCATATAATGAATATATCATACATTTTATGTGGTGTTCAATGGTTTTGGCATTTTTTTTAAACTAGATGATGTATGGCTTTCCAGAAATCAGTACACTCTCAGATTTTCAGTTATTTATACATTTCTAGCTCTGAATGATATTATCTATGTAAAAGTAAATTTCTGATGAGTATATATATGTATAATCCTCCAAAACTCTCTCTCATCAAGAGAAAAGACAAGACAAGATAGGAGTGGGCAGACAGCTGACCCACAAACATGCCAGAAGGACTTTAATGAAAGCTGAGCCCTTTGCAGAATTAAACATTAATCCTGCTTGGTTAGCATATGTGGGCAAATGCTTTCATAAGTGCCATCAAAAAACAGTAACTATAAAATGACATTGATAAGTGAGTATACTTCTGATTACCTACTAGCTAATTTTGGTTACTCAAATGGCTAAATTTGATTATTCAGGAATCAGTTATCTAACTTACAAATTAACCACGGTATTTGCTTTTTCTCCAAATTATTACAAGATTTCTGTGTTGTTCCCCCTTTGTTAACAACCTCTAATGGAATGGCAGAGGAGGATAATGCTGAGTGACCCGCCACACTTGGTAGGGGAACTTAAGTATGAGGCAAAGGGTAAACTGTGTTTAATGACTTCGTAATTTTGGGTCTTTGGCCTCGATTAGCATTGACAACAATGAGTTGACTTTATATAATGATTTAAAAAGTCATTCTGCATTCTTGATATAACCTAGAGAAATTAATACTGTGATGAGTCTTCTCCACTAACAGAGGTAGAATCTTTTGTACCCACGCAGAGTATATTTACTGAAATCAGAAAACAGTTTTCCTCCAGCCATGCTACCACTGAGGGAGAAAAGAGATTTCAAAGCAGGACCTACAAACTTCACAAAGGTGTATGATGAGGCAATGCAGACTGTATCAGCAGTAGCAGAGAACTTGCCAGTGTTCAGCAAGGTGCCACACTGCTTCTTCATCTTGCCTACTGTCAAAAAACTGAGGCAAGTGCCACTGCATCTTGTCATAGGGCAGAGTCATGGGGACCCCTCTGAGTCTTTACTGCTGTGGCCTGAAGAGGACCTTCTGTTCCCTTCTGTTGGCGGCAGAGCCAGACTGAGGCAGGCTACATTGTGCCTCCTCCACAGCCAAAGAGTCACCTTCAGGACCTGCGACTGAGGATCTGGTAGTTTCAGTGTAAAGCAGAGAACACGACACAGTGCAAGAAAGAAGTGAGGACAGAAAAAATTCCAAAAACCTGTAAGATGGGTTCCTAAAATATAACCCTATAAAATAAGTTAGAAAAGCCAAGGAGAGGGCCCTACCTTGCAGATCTTATAGAGCGACTCCTGGCCGTCGCCTCCAGTATCCTTAAAGTAATCGTGTGCAGGGAATGTGCGGTGAATGTCTCGAGTGATGACACTCTCCTGGGCGGAGTCCTGAAAGAAAAAATGGAAATTTCCTTTCAATTACAAAAACTAGTATGTATACACGGTAAAGAAAATTCAAACAGCACGTAAAAAGTATGCCCCCAAATGCCTTCCACCCTGGACCCATGGGCCTATTCACCAGAGATAAACACCCCCAATAGTTTCCTGGTACCCTTCATGCATCTCTCTGTGGATGTGTACATGAGGGGAGCAGAGGGAGGGAAGCTGTATACACACATCTCCATCCCTTGCTTTCTGAAGCACAGATAGAAGAAAACTACCTGCCCCTTTCATGTAACAGGATAAGTTACGGAATATTCCTTATCAATACAGGCAAAAGTATTTCATTCTGTGTGAGAACAGCTATTTAAAACAACAAGGTACATCTGGATATGGTTGTAACAATTTATTTAATATTCTCCTAATAATGAGATTTTGTACTTTCCTATTTATATTACAAATAATATTTTTATCCACACGTGTTCAAGAATAAGTTCCTGGATGTGGAATTGCTAGGTCAAGGGCACATGTATTTCCATGTTTGCTAATGTGTCTTGCCTCCAGAGTTGTACCAACACATACAAACACTGGTAAGGACACGCATTTCTCCACTCACCCAATACCATGTGGCACCTGACTCCGTAACTCCAGACAATGTAAAAAATGGAAAACTCAGACCACAGTACAGTAAAAAGTAAGAACATTACCAATCATTCCCTCTGAGGGGTTAACTACCCAATGCACTCCAGAAAATAAAAGGCCCCAACGCTACCATGTTAAGATGACAAATGTTTTTTTAAAGATAAATCTAAAGGTAGGTTTTGGGGTGTTTTTTTTCAGGTTTAGGATCCAAAAGTTCCAAATTGAGTACAATTCTAAGTCTTATAAGAATGATTAATGCTTCACTTGATTTTACTTTTTTCTGTAAAGATCTGTTCGTTTTATCTGTTTAAACATAAGGAAACAGGATGGAACCGCATTCAGCAACGCTGATAATGGGGATACTCTGCACAATTTAAGGGTACATTGATGACTACGACTGCAAATTAAAAGTATTGTTCAATATCTGGCTTCCGTAAAGATGTAAAAAATCTCTCCTTTCAGTTAAAATCCAGACAGGAAAAGAACATTTCATACATGAGCTCCCCTAGCGAATGTCCGCTCCCGTTCGCTTGGCGGAGGAGTGCGTAGAGGAAGCAGCTCCCTGGCTCTGAGGGAAGCCAGAGCCTTCCCATGCTGCCTTTTTTTCATTTCAGCTGCTATTCCATGCTGGGTGGTAATTAGATCTTATGTCACGTAGAGAAGACACACAAACTGAAAAGTTCCACATTTGCTAGCAAACACCAAACATACTGCAAATCAGTCCAGAGGAAATTCTGATGGCTTTCAGGAATGGAATGTGAGAGCAGGGGGAAAAATGAGACCTAAAAAAAACAGCCCAACTTAAGTAAAAGCACACCTCGAAAGTTATGTTTATCAAGGTAAACGCAGTTTCTAATGATAAAGTATTTTGGAGGAAGGCGGGAGTACAGAACAAGGTGAATATAAAGTAACGTACAAAAAGATACACTATAAAGTGTATGTTTTTTTTGGTCTGGCCCAGAGAATAAGGAGGGGAGTCTGGTACCAGGTACAAGCAAGTTTTCACTGCCCAGGTGTCCCCCAAGAGAAGGGTTCTCTTTCTATACAGTAAGTTTCCATTTACAAACTATCTGTAAAGATGACCACTGGGAATGTTACTGCTGCTGTTGCTGGACTATTTCAAAGGCAACCATATGCCGAGCAGTTCACAGGATAACTCTTTTCACAGTTTCCAAGATGTCAGGGAGAGAAATCATTGAACTATATTCCCCAGAAACTGCCTACTCATTTGGCATCGTGCTGTGTTTAAATGCTAACAGTCTGATTCAGTGAAGGGGAAATTGATCAACAATTTCTAGAAAGTAACTTTGCATAATTCTGAGCAATTTTTCCTTTGCATATCTGAATATTTCTTGTTTGTTTTCTTGAAAGAGGCAAAACTCAAATGAAATAAAAAATAATAAATTTTTTCCTTAATAAACATTCCCTTCCTAGGGTTACTTTTTTTTAAATCTTTACCTACAGACCTTTTTTTCACTGTTTGTTTGTTGTTTAGACAGAGAGGAAAGAAGAGAGAAACATCGACATGAGAAAGGAACAATGACAGGCTGCACACTCCCTGACTGGGGACTGAACCCACAATCTAGGCATGTGCCCTGACCAGGAATCAACCTGCAGCCCTCTAGTTTATGGGACACTCCAGCCAACTGAGCCACACAGGCCAGGTCCTAGGGTTATGTACTTTCAAATGCTTGCAACACTCGTGTATTTGAGTTTTCTTCCTCACATGAATTTCAGTTGGCTAAGGGAATAATTTCAGGAACTTCACTTTATAGACTAAATACGCTATTTTGCTACATTATTCACTGAAAGTGAAGGTCAAGAGGCACACTAGCCTCATAAATAGACTAATATGAATAAAACTGTGTACTAGACTAGAAAAAATTATCATGTTTTTAAGCAAAAGTTAAAGTTAACCACCTCCCAATTATCCATACTGTTGAGACAGCAACAGTATATATTTTAGGAATCCACACCTAATCCCCCAAACTCATTCACTCCTCACCCATTCAACAAACAGAGTTACAGAGTCATCAAACCTCATTACTCTAAAAGAAAGTGATAAAACAACTGTCCTCTTCTATTAACACCTTTCACTTTTGTCTTATTCCAAATATATTTGTCAATTTTTACAAGAAATAAAATGTACAGAGAGGATGAAAAAGAGGCCAAATAATTTACCATCTACATATATGGAGTTAAAAGGTCTCATGTGACCTTTTAAAATTTTTATTAACATGGCTAAAAACAATGTATAGCACAACCAAAACTGATACAAGGTCATTTTCTTGAAGGGGCGCCCCCCACCCCAACCCTACTCCCCCCCCCCCCCGCCATAAGCAGAGTTTCCCCTTAAGTCTTGCCAGCCACCTTCAGAATGAGAGGAGGGAAGTCACTCCTTCATGGGCAGCGACTTCCCCAATACCAGAGACTCACTCACAATCTGACCCAATATTCACTTCCTGGCAGAAGCCCCTCGCATTCCATCCTCAGGCCACAATGGTGGTTTTGTGGCTTTGGAGCCAGACAAGCTCGTGGGATCTACTTCTGGCTGCTCCACTTGATATCTACGGAATCTCAGGCAACTTATTTAATCCCACTAACCTTCAGTTTCCTCATCTGTAAAGTGGGATAACACCAAATTCATGTCCTTTAGAAATAAATAATGTATGTACAGTGCTCAGCACACTGCCTAGTATAAACTGAGTACTCGCTAAAGAAATAAATGAAAATAATTATTATTCCCTTTTTCTTTAAGAATCACATTTAACTGTTCAAATATTTTGGTGAACACAAATTTTAGACATCCTTCTGCTTTTGTATACTCTAAATAATAAAAAAATGAGTGTTTTTTCTCTGGCTATCACAAACATCATGATTATGAAACCAATTCCCTTAGACTTGTCAGCATGAGGACATACATCATACACACACACCTTGCTCTGAATTTGTTAACATGTACCTTCTGTGTTCAAAAGTACCCTTGTTTTTAGTAACCCACAAATAAAAGCAAAAGTGAACAACTACTTGGTAAAGTGAAGTTTTATCTACTGACAGGCCCTCTGGCCGCAATCTTGAATCTATCCTTGCGATAAAGAAAGGTGAGCACAAAGATGCTCAGAAGGAGGAGGGGGAGCACAGGTAGTGTGGAAGCTCAGTTTGCAGGAGCAGGTACCACTTCAAGCATCATTACTATAGAGTTTAGCTCCAGAGGTTCAGGGAAGGGTTAAAGTCATGGCTGTGGAAAGGACAAATGCCACTATCACTACTGCATGCCCCACTTCTGAACCGTCGCCACCCAGAATGTAACTGGTAGGCAAAGTCTTGGATGTCGTCCTCTACTCTTCTAAGGAGGGGTCACATTGGGACCCACACAAAAGCTGGCTCAGATCAGAAATTAGGAGAAGTGGGGAGGGATGGGGAAGAAAGTCTGAAAAGTTGAGTATTCTTCCCCCCCATCCCACACCCCTGATACTACTACCACATAAATTTCTACTCAGTTAACCTTCAAAGGATTTTCTTTAAATTCCAAACAACTAAGTATAATACTAAACATCTTTAATAAAGATGTTGATCTCCAGTGCGAAAGAAACCCATGGCCCAACAGAGTATGATATAATTCAGCTTGTCAAAAATCAGTCTAAAACTATCTCTAAGAGGTATGATAAGCAGCTTGATTCACTTTTGATCATTTTAAGTGGATCCATTTACAACTGTTATCAAGAGTATTATATGAACTGTTCCTCCAGTATAATGCATGTGCCCTGACAGCCTGTAATCCTCTTCATTCCTTTTCGAGGGGAATCATCACTTCCACGCTGGCGAGCCACAAATGACATAGCATTCAAGTGTCGTTGAGTATTAGGAAGACAGGTGTGGGTAATCACAGCCTATTACTTTTTATAAAACAATTTCTGGGCTGTCAACAGCTGGAAAGGCATTCTCATGTGTGACCTAGCACCAGCAAAAGTGTAAACATGATGTCCTGACAAATGAACACCTTGACTGGAACTTGATTTGCTACATTTTACAATGATGACAGCATCTTTTTTTTATTATTATTAATCGATATTGTCAAATCCAAGGAGAACTGCATTTGCACTTTTCATCTGCTACAAAATCACTTCAGCTTTAGAAGTGCCGTGCCATCTTGTCCATGTCATTAAAAATGTCGGTGTAGACCATGACTGGCCGTAGTCCATCAGCAGATAAAATGATTCAGAGCTTAAAAAACCTGACCTTAGACTGTGCCTTCTCTTCTTCCCCCACAGGGATCCTCCTTTCGTTCTATGCTGAAGCTAGATCTAGGGTAAAACATCACAAACTGGCTGGCTTGCATGTCCCTAAAAGCAGATGGGTTTGCAGTGGTGGGTCTGATTTATTTGCCTTGATGTTTGCCAAAAACCCAAAGAGGCAGAGATGAAAGAGAAAATGTAAACGTGTATCTAGTTTCAAATGTGCTACTAAAATGAGGAGCTGGAAACAGTCACACAGAAAGGCTGGATTACTGCCCGTTTCCCTCTCTTGAATATGGTGGGAAGTTTTAGCATAAGTGGGGTAACATGGAAGCAATAAAAGAAGTGTCAACTGTATCATATTATGAGCAAGCTGCTTTGAGGGCATTGCACACACATGCTCCCAAATGTCTCAAAATCAAAGCCTGACACAAAGGTAAAAAACACAAGCCATATGCTGGCCTCACTTAGAAAGAAATCTCTTCAGGGACAGCAACAATAAGACAGAAGGACAGGGGAAAGACAGCAGAGAGGAGGAAGTATACTTAGAAGACCAGTCAATATTCAAATTCATGACGGATCCCGAAGGAAGGGCAGGACTGGAGTCGGAAATGTTTGAAAAGAATAAAGGGCTCCTTTGGACTGGAAGACTAAGAAGCACTGAAGCCTATCCTGAATTTCCCTGCGCTCCTAAGGAATCTAGGTCAGAGCGAGCGATGATTCTCTTTGATGAACATCTGGGGTTACTTTTAGATGCCATATACACCTACCAAATGCATCCATGGCCGTATTTGGACATGTCCTCATTCCCAGGGTTGCTGACCACTCATTGTTCCAAAATTAAGGTTCAACTAGTATATGTCACGGTCTTGGAAACTCATACTGACAGGCGAGGATAAACCTGCAGCCCCTATTAAAATGAAGCACAACAGCTATCCTCCGTGCTCTTGGATGCATTTCTAACTTAGCTTTAATTGTGACTTTTATCAAACAGCCCTTTAAACCATTTTGAAATAAATAAACCTTTTAAGAGCTCCATATTTACTACCCATTATAAAAAAAGTCTTTCATCTTTCCACAAAACTTTAAAGAGTGCCTCTCTCTGATAACCAACATTTGAAAAACATGCCTATTTCCACCTAAGCATTACATTTTATAATTTTATTAAGTTTTACCATGTATACATCTCATTTTTTAAAGATTTTTTTATTTATCTTTAGAGAGATGGGGAGAGAGAAAGATAGGCAGAGAAACATTGATGTATGAGAGAAACATTGATATGTGAGAGAAACATTGATCTGTTTGATTGGTTGCCTCTTGTACCACCCCCCACCCCCAACTGGGGACCTAGCCTGCAACCCAGGCATGTGCCCTGACTGGGAATCAAACTGGCAACCTTTCGGTTCACAGGCCAGCACTTAATCCACTGAGCCACACCAGCCAGGGATCACTATTGTTTTTATAGGTCGGATAATTTTAAATAAATTTAGAAAACATTCTACCACTCCAATCATTTTATATCTTTTTCTTTGAAACTCTGAGCTCAATTATACTTTCTTGAATTGAGTGACATAAAAAAATTAAACTTTCTATTTGCTGCATAGTACAAATTCATTCATGTATTCAACAAACACTTTTCCAAGTACCTATTAAAAATCAGGCTCTGTTTAAGGTGCAGAAGAAACAACTGTTAGCAAGACCATGTCTTTTCTTTATGGAGCTTATATTCTAGTAGCAAGGAGAAATATTGGGTTGGCCAAAAACATTTGTTCAGTTTTTTTCCATAAAATAAAAGACACAGTTTTCATTTCCACTAATAACTTTATTGATTTAAATATTTTTAGTATGTAAACTATCTCCCACATGGCGTAACATTGATTGTTCTCAATTAATGTCTCAATTGGATCACTATGAACTTTAATTGGTCTGCCTGACCATGGAGCAACATCCAGTGAGAAATCTCCAGCATGAAAATCTGCAAATCATTTTTGACATGTTCAATCAGTCACAGCACCTTCTCCATACACTGTAAAATTTTTTTGTGCATTTCAGTTACATTTTGTTTACCCTTCTTGAAATAATAAAGCACAATATGCCAAAAATGTTGCATATTTTCTTCCATTCTCAATATTAAAATGGGCACACAAAAATTCACCAATTTTGATAAGTTGTTTTTAATGCATGCTGACAGGACAGCTGTTACAATACAATCTAACAAAATTGTTTCTAATGAAGTTAAAGACAATTAAGCGCTACTAGAGCCATCATATGGTAAAAACAAAAGAACTTTTTGGCCAAATATATGTGCGCGTATAAGCATATGTGTGTATGTTGTGTTTGTATATACAGAAATGCTATGTAATAGTGGTTAGTGAAAAGTATGATAAAAAAAATACCAGGTAAAGCAATAGTAAGGAGGCCTGGTACTTCAGGAATGGTGGTTTTGCCTCTCTGAGTGAGGGCGAACCTCACAGAGAAAGAGCATTACAGGCAGAGGGGCAAGCATGGAAAAGCCCCGGGGTGGGAGCAGAACAGCAACACTCCAGACATTTTCAGAATTTTGCCAAACTTTATGTTTGCAGATGGCTTCAATGAACTACAAAAAAATGACTCCAATGCTTTCCTTGATTAACATGGCTACCTCCAAAATTTGTAAGTATAATTTAAATGATTTTTAAAAGATGTTTAGTTCATATATTTGAATAGTATGCTCCTAGCTGCCCATGTCTATATGAAAGCTCACCATTCAAAATGTATCTAACACTTGCTATATGAGTGAGACACTGTACTGGGACCTGGGGGATCAAAAGGAACAGGATACAGCCCACGATGAACTGAAAAGGGGTTAAGGTCCATTTCTGAAGGCAAAATACAGGTGTGAATACCAGTGGAAGGAAGGCTGCTAACCACCAAAGAAATGGCAGCCAGAGGAATTCAGCAGCAAAAGTGACTGGAGAAGGGCCTTCCTCGGGGGCTGGGGACTGGGCCGAGACAGGGTGGGCTCAGCAAGAGTGAAAATCTCAAGACACTCCTCGATGGCAAGCCAGGTGTGAACAAAGGCCCCAAAGCAGGAGGCACTTGGCCTGCCCAGGAGATGTGACTGACTGACTTGGGAGGGAATTCCTAAAGGGCCAGTTGAGTGGGACCTGGAATACTCGAAGGTCATCTTGAGTGAAGATGTTTTTACTTAATCCTGTGGACAGCAAGAAGCTGTTTCATTTGCCGTGGTGTTTCTGGCCATGGTTCTGTGAAAGAATTGTGCACCATGAGGATCAACCTTACCCAAAAAGAGGGCTGGCCTTTGTCACTGGCCACCAGAAGGTGATCTCTAGGCCCTTGGAATGCCGTGCCTGAAAGAAGGCTTTTGCCTTCGGGCCTTGGCCACCCAATGGTCTACCAGTGTGACTTCTGATGGGCTTTGAGACCGTGCAGTATTAGCACCACCTGTGGAGGCTGGAGTCCAAAGGTCGGTCACATGGGCAGTTCATGAATGAGTCTCTACAAAAACTCTGGACAAGATTCAAGTGAGTGAGCTTCCCTAGCTGGCAACGCTCCATGTGCCTCATCAAGTTGGCCGTCAACAAACTGGAAGATCCCACTGTGGTCTGCCCACCACAAAGATACATATCATTGTCCAGCTTTTCTTCTTTGACAAAATATTATTCACAATAAAATAATCCTCCAATAATACTGTGTTAATTCAGATGATTTTAAGAATCACTTTTAATGTAGAACCTCAATATAAGACCACTGCTGACCACTTGACTACTTGTTCATGGACCATCTCAAACATTTAGTGGTCTTCATTTCAGTGACCACTAAATGAGATTGCACGCCTACTAAAGTGACCCTAAAACTCACTTGCATAGAGGATCATCTGGAACCTCAAAGGAGAGTGCCTGTAAGTGAACAGTAACTGCATCCCTGAATAAATGCCAATAATGTGTACGTTTTAAAAATTCTTTGGAATCCATAAAGTTACTTTCTTCTAGAATGTGGATTTTGAAAAAGGCAATTAGTTTCTATACCAAGTCGGGTTACATAACTGCCATTTGTCCCTCTTCTCACAGTGCAGGTTTGCGGTAAGTGGGTTTTTGCTCACCTAGGAGTTGAGAATGCTGATCACCAAGACAACAGCAACAAAAGAAACGGGAAGGGCGAAGACCAAGAGTGCTTCCTGAGAGACTATAATAGCTCTAATTCTCAGTTAAAGGTCATTTTGATAAATTAAATGTTCTAATTGCATCTAGTAAGTGTACCATAGGACATTTTTTTTTGTTTGTTTACAGATCTTGGTTAATACTAGAACTTTCTTTTCTGATATTTCTGATATTTTGTTATTTTTGTACATTAAAGAAGGTCCATTTCTGTTTCTCCAACAGATTTCTCTGAAAGTAACAGAAATCTTTTTGCATAGGTTACATTTGAAACTTGATTAATCCTCTTTGGAATAAAGCCAAATCATGAGTAGAAACCTAACAATTTTTATTCTACACCTTTTTTTCTCTACATGGATTCAGAAATGAGGTTGCTAGTCTAACACTTAGGAGATTCGGGTAAATGCATCTGCCAGCTCCTAACACAGTACATTCCTTTCCAGTTTCTTTGCGGACTCCTCCTCTGCTTACTCCTTGCAGGATGGGTTACATCCGTAGCCCTGTTCTCTGCCGTCCCTGGGGAATCACCCATTCCTGTGACTTCAACTACCATCTGTCTTCTCTCTCCTGGATCTTTACTGAAGTGAGTACCATGCCTTACTGAGAATCAGAATCACCTGAGAAGCTACTGCAAAACTCATGTTTTCCGCAAAAGTCCACAAATGTTATTTGGGAACGACTGGTCTTACAGAGCTACCATTCCACATCTAAAACTTAACAAGTCAAAAACTCAATTCGGAATATTCCATATAATCAGGTGTCCTTTTACATTCTCCCTCTCAGTGGAGTGAACTGACACACCCATCTCTGAGCTGATGAGTGAAGAATTATTCTGGAAGTCGTCTGCTCACTTCCCCTCACTTAATCAATTGGCCCTTCGGTCTTCCACTCTGCTCTTTTAATTAAATGGCACCCATGTCTGAATATCCTTACTTGACTGCCACCTCTGAGTGGTGCATGATCAATTTTATTTGTCTGTGTTTCCCTGGTGCCTGAGCCTTTACTAGACACTTAGTAAATGAATACTCAATCCATCAGAATGAGGGAAGCAGGCATGGTAAGCATACATTTCCTATGATGCAGCAAATAAAATTTTATCATTTTTGCTTTGAGTTTAAAAGCAAACTATTCTCCTCTAACTTCATTTAGTCAAGAGCAGTAGCAAAAGGAAATAATTTGCACTGAAATATAAGATAATGACAAAGACTCTTAGACTTCCAAACCAAAATTTCACAGCAAAATGCATACCTAAATATCCTTACTCCTAATACAAAGATGACACATGAAAATAATTATAGATATTATATAAACTACATAAAAATGAAATGGATCTCCAACTTAAAAGAGGAATTAGAAATTCTACTGCTAATGGAATGGCCAAAAATCATTATTACAGAAAGCCAGGGTTTTTTCACCAAGTTTTACTTCATGTTATATGAAAAGCAATAAAAGATAAAGATACATTAAAATTTCACATTATTTTAATTCAGTCTTTTTACTTTAAAAGTGAAAGGAGATAAATCACATTAATTAATGTATTCAAAACCCTGCTAGAAGGAAATTACGTTAAATGTGATGTTTTAGAAATCTGAAATGTGCTTCATAGTTTGCATGTTAACTCTTTCACAGTGAAATAGTGTGAAGTAGTAGATTGAGATCAAGGTTAGGCAGGAATCAGGAAAGTCCTTTCTGTTCATTGTACCTCTGAATTATTTTATTTAACAGGCACAGTTAATGCCACATTAAACCAGAGGAAAAAAATGGATCTTTTGATTTTAGGATGCTTTAAGAGTTATGAATTAAGAAAGAGTAAAGCTTTTTGTTCTACATCATAAGGTTAGAAGACAGTCATGAAGAGATTTTTCCCCCATTTTTTGAATGGTTAGTTATTTAGGTTCTGTAACACTAGCACTAGAAAAATAAAGAAAGAGTTTATAGTTGTGGTCTTCCTCACTGCTGAAACACCACTCCCCAACCCTTTCATCAATATACAGATTGGCTTCTGATTTAAAAGCTATGAGGACCACAGATTTTACCTAATTTTTTTCCTAACACAACCAAGTTCTTAAGATGGGGTTTTTAAAGTCTTAATTTCTGATAAAGGGAAAGACAATGCAACTGCTGTAAACATGAAGAGGCCGTGACAGTAACGGTGCTGGGTTCTCGTGGATGAGGCTGCCGTTTGCAGAAGGCGCCTGGACTTGGTTCCGCAGCTCTGCGGGCCACAGTGGGCTTCTCTCCAGCATTCATCTGCCCTGCTTCCTTATTCAGGCCAGGTTCTACCCATGAAAGCTCTCTCGTTCTCCCAAAGACCCATGTCGTGGGTCCCCAGTTACATATTCATAACGGTTCCCATGTTGCATGGCAGTTAGGAATAATCAGTAAGTAGTTTGCAATATGAAAATAACTCATATAATTTTCACAACAATTTGCAATTTTTTCATGTACAAAAAAAGATGGTCTCATTGTGCAACACCCTGCTTTGCCAAGGGTTACATGGAGGTAACTTTGGAGCAAGTCACCACAACTTAGTTCATAACGCTAACTTCCTGATGTACAGAGACAAAGCGAAGAAGCCTTTACATGGATTTGTCAGGATGAACAGAAGACACCCATGCTTGCTAAAGCTACCTCCAACCCATCACAGGCTAACGTGCTTTCTGCAAGTGTGTGGTGTTGCGGGGATCGCAGCAGCCACTGGCAATGGCCCTCGTCCGCGTCAGGGCTGCTTGCTGACCATGGCTGTGATGCTGTGGTGGGGATAGGAAGGGTAGATGATGCAGCCCTGAAGTGTAACAGGGGTAGCATGAACCAGAGAACCTGTCACACCTGTAGCAATTTTGAGAGCCACAGGCAGAGGAAAGGAATGGTGGCTGAGTTTGATTCTGGAAACAACAAAAACAGAATTCTGACCCCAAGTATCAGTCAAGACACCCCTGCCTTAGCCTCTAGGGGAATATCTGCACCCCCTGAAAGTGAGGAGAAATGGAGATGGGAGGGCCTAAGTGAGTCGAGAAGAGTGGTCTGTCTAGCTGCCATCATGACAGCAGGCACTGTGACCACCCGTCCCAGGGAAGATCAAGGAAACGTCAGCAAAGCGAGAGCTGGGGGTGAAGAATGCATGGGAGGGGAGGGCACAATTATATTCTAAGCGCAGAACCCTTGCTAGCTTTTCATGTGCATTTTACCAAAGGACTTAAGTACGGCACTACTACAAGAATCAGTGCCCTGTGCAGAAAATGCATTCATTTCAATGTGCTCAGCTCTAATGTGGGCTTTAGTTAAATGTGGGCATGCTTTTCTAATTCTAAAAGGGTGAAAGGCTACTACGTCTCACCCCAGCTTTCGGGTTCCCGTATAACATACAGGATGCCCAGTTAAAATGCATGAAACACACTTAATATTAAAAAATTAACTTTTCTGCATCTGAAATTCAAATTTAAGTAGCCATCCTATGGTTTTATTTGCTAAATCTGAAACCCTTACCCAGATTACCAATATCACAGTATTGAGAAAATCAATTCCTGAGTACTCCTCATACCTCATTTTGTTCTTGAATTACTATTAAATACTTTGGTGTGAGAGGCACCATATTTGTCATAAATTCGTCACATCTGACTTTTCGAGCAAGCTGTGTTAAATTTACCTAATAAAAAGTAAGCAAATATTAGTTTAAAGACACTGCTATGAATAGAATCAGAGAGATCTGTTCTAAACCATAAATACTGAGAGGAAAATGAGGGCATCTAGATAACAATGGATAATAATTCAAAGATGAATTATTAGTGAGAATACCAAGCCTGTGAGGCATGGAAAAACTGAACTGATAACCTAGAAAAGAAGAGCAAATTAAGACAGAGCAACGTGGGATGGGGAACCCTTGAAGACATGCAGGCAGGGACCAGACAGAGATTCTTCCTAGTGAATAAAAAACAGAGATGCTGAGAACATTTACTTAGTCAATGCTGTCTCGTCTCTGTTCAAATGCCAAATAAAGATTAACTGATTAACACCAGAACACTTTCCTGGTCACAGAGAAGGTGGCTTCAGCGTTAGCACAATGACACAAACCCATAGCTGAGGTTTCAGTCCTGGGTTGTGCCTTAGGACCAGGGCTTCCCACAACCGTTTCCTGCTCTGGTCCTTCCACTGCTGGACAGGAAGGAGCCTCAGGACACAACCTGAAAGAAGGGCGAGTGGTGGCCTGGGGACAGGCACCAATTGTATATAACTGCTAATTCAGGTAAAACTAAAGTGTATGGGTGGCATCTTTTAAACACATTTTTAATTAAAAATTTAAAGTAAATAAATGCACTTACACTTAAATAGTCTTACTTATTTTTCTGGAGGGTTTTTAAATGTTCACTGAAACTTCATTAACTAAATAACTAGCAGGCACTGCAGTATCTGATGATAATGCTTATTTTTGAACAAACTGTTACTCTTTCTTTACACTGTAAATTAATTGAAAAAAGATGGTCTTTCTCCTTCTTGTTCTGTAGTCTTTGAAACAGAATTTTTAATTTAAAACAATTTTTAAAAAGTGAAAGAATTGGTAGTTACAGAATAGTCATGGGGATGTAAAGTACAGCATAAGAAATATAGTCAATAATACTGTAAAACTTGCCCTGGTTGGTGTGGCTCAGTGGATTGAGATCCGGCCTGTAAACCAAAGGGTCACCGGTTTGATTCTCAGCCAGGGCACATGCCTGGGTTGTACACCAGGCCCCCGGTAGGGGTGGATGAGAGGCAACCACACATTAATGTTTCTCTCCCTCTCTTTCTCATTCCCTTCTCCTCTCTCTAAAAATAAATAAATGAAAATTTTTAAAAAACTATGTACCTCAGGTGGGTACGAGATTTTTCAGGGTGATCACTTTGTATAATATCTAATAATTGGGGTATACACTTGAAACTAACATAATATTGTATGTCAACTGGAAATTGTATGTATGTATAGTAAAACTGTAAAATTGTATGTAATTGAAAAATTAAAAATGATTTAAAAGAAAAAAGAGGATTTTCAATTGAAAACAATTTAAACAGAAATGTCTTTAATACACACACACACACACACACACACACACACACAACAGCCCAACTCCTTTAAAAACAATTTCCATCAGCTACTTTAATCTTTTTGGCTGCAACCAACTAACGCCAGCAAGAGCTTAGGCCCCCAGGCTAAGGGATTCACAGCCCCACAACCCACCCCAGGCTCACCAAGGGTTTGGTGGTCTGTGAATGTAAACCACACAGACTGAGACTAGACAAACCAGGGGCCCTGAAAAATAAGGAGCACAGTTATCTTGGGAAATGTTGATACTTCATTCAAAACCAAAACCACTGAAATAGTCATAATGGGAAAAATCGAAAACGTGCTAGATTTTCTTCACCTTGCTTCATGGATGGTTCTCAGCACCTCCGCCGCCCCTGGGCCCCACCAGCAACACTGACAAGACCATCGGTCCTCACCTCTCACTGGGCCAACGTGCTGGTTTTCTTCTATGTGCCCTCCCTGTCCAGTAAATTATCAAATACTCCTTTCAAGCAGGGGCAGGGAAGTAAACAGGGTCAGAAGAAGAGATTGGACAAATTTAGCCCTCTTTGGAGTATCAGATAATGGGCCATAATTCAAAGTTAGGCCAGGTGAGGTGGCTAGAGTATTGGTCTAGAATCAATACTGTCCAAAAAAAAAATACCACAAACCACAAATGCAAGCCACAAATGCAGTTTAAAATTTTCACGTAGCCACATTAAAAAAGTAGGGGAAGTTAATTTTAATAACATTTTATTTAATGCAATAAATCTGAAATATTATCATCAACATGTAATCAATATTAAAAATTAACGACAAAATATTTTACATTCTCTTTGTCATACTAAAGTTTTTCATTATTTTTTATTTTTCACTTAGAATGGACATACAACATTACATTAGTTTCAGGTGTGCACCTCAGGGATTAGACATTATATAACTTAAAAAGTGATTATACTGGTAACATATAAAGAGCTTCCCAGACAAGAAAAAGCTAAAGGAGTTCATTACCATCAAATCAGCATTACATGTAATGTTAGCGGGTAATGTTAACATTTAAGAAGAAAGAAAAAATAAAAAATATGAACAATAACATGGCAATAAATACATATCTATCAAGAATTGAATCTAAAAATCAAAATAAATGAAGAAGCAAAACAGAAACAGACTCATACTAAGTTTTTGGAATCTAGTATGAAATTTTTTACACTTTCTGCACATGTCAATTCTGATCTGCCACATTTCAAGTGCTTGACAAGTACAGGTGGCTAGGGACTACCACATTAGACAATGCAGAAATAGATCTTAACTCAGAAGCCACACTTAAATTCCTTCATCACAGATTTTTCTCTTTAGTGGGGGAATAGAAAAAAAAATGTCATTTGAGTGGGAGAGTAAAAACAGGGAGGAAGTGAGAAGGATGGAAATGAAATTCTCAAAACCGGCCCCCAACTGTGTATGTTGTATCAGGTTCTGGACCTATGACCTCATGTTACGGAGAATGACTCCTAACGGCTTTTGCTCGGTCCACCAGTCCTCTGTGAGGCCCACATTTCTTACAAAGTGGCTAAACCCATTACAAGAATAAGCTCTCTTAGTCCTGTTTCCACATGGGATGTAATTAACAAGGATTCAGCCTCTACCCTGGGCTAAGAGATAAACACCTGTACAAGGCACATGCTGGGGCATGGTCTTCACCACTGTCTCTCGACTTTGGCTGCCAAGTACCTCCCAGAAGACTATGCAAAGCTCAGAGATAACTTTTGCTCCTGGGACTGCCAAAAAATTATGGAAGCAAATCTTAGTAAGTCATGTAATTAAGAGAATACAGGCCTGATTATGTTGACACTGCCTGAGTTTTCTAACCAGTGAGAATACTCACAGGGTAGAGGATCAAAATCCAATTTGTGTCTTTCGTTTCTCCCAGGTCTCTCGATCTTCCTCAGCAACAATAAGGAAGAGCACTGAAAAGATCCTGCATAATGGTGGACCCTTTTCAGAGAGCACATGTTAGGGGCCAAAACTGAGGCTGTAAAGCTACCTACAAACAGATAACCTTGCACAGGTCACTTCAGGTGTCTGAGCTTTGATTTTCTTATTCTCCCTACTCTCCTACCAAAATGGTGATGCTAATTCTAATTCTCAAAATTGTGTTAAGATAAGATATTATATATGCCAATTGGCATATAGTAATAAGCATGTAATTCATGGTGGATATTATTAAGCCAAAATTAATTTGCTTTTTTTATAGCACAAGAACACTTGGAGGTTGGGCAACTCTTGCTGCCTTCTGATGGTACCAGGCAGCCAGACCATACCCCAAACTTCTAACATGGAGTCACGGC